>VZUI01033769.1:0-41726 GCA_013401135.1 Cettia cetti
TGGACACATGCACCCTCCCCTTCCCTATTAAAAAAAAAAAAAAAAACAAACAAAAAACCTGCTGCTGGAGTCATTTTCACAAATAAGACAAACCCCATATTTTGCTGGCAAAACGATTACGACTGTCAGGTCTGATGGACGAAGTGCCTTCCATGAATTATTCATAGAGGCTAATTATAAGCTGGCAGATTTCTGGCACAAATGTGCTGGAGATCCCAGTTATCTGTGACTGATCTGCTCCTCCCAAGTTCCTGAGGCACCAGAGGAGAGCAACAAATGGGTCCAAACTGACTCACTCCGTATGAGATGAGTTAGGTGGGGACTCAGCCCAGCTCCTTGGGAACTCTGCAAGGTCCAGCATGACCCCAAAAGTGACCCCCAAAGCACAAAGGTTGTGTGCTTCAAACTGCCTTCTCTAAGGATTTGATGAGGGCAATTGCTGTGTGAAACAGCTGCGCTGCTGCTCCAGGAATCTTCTGCCACCTATCCAGCAGTGAGACACAGATGATGTCCAAGGAAAGGCAGAAAATAGGTGATAATGGTTCAAAGGCAGAGCCTCTTCTAATCAGCACTACTTCCTTCACCTCTTGTGCCTTTCCCTCTTATGATTTCCAACAGAAGAAATGATGTGGCTCCTCCTCCCTCCTCAGCAGATTTCAGCACAGCCCCTGCAGCTGGTGGTGAAGAGGCTCTAAGAAGTGAAAAGTGGATTTTTCAGGGCAGCAGTGGATAAGCTCAGAGGGTTTGAGAGGCCCTGACCCAACCCTGGCTAATCCACTCTGTTTGGGAGGTCTCTGAGGCACATTCCAAGCCTCTGCCAGAGCCCACACAAACCATTGCACCCCTGCAAACCTGCTCTGGACCAGGTGTGAGGTGTGAGGCTGAAGAAGAGGGCTGCAGGGATGGACGATGCAGTGACCACTCACCCTGGTCACTGAGGAGCAGAGGCTCAGCACCAGCCTGGACTGAGTGGTGTGCCTGGGCTGGATGTGGGAGACACAAGGGTTACCTGCCCACCTGTCTCAGGTGTCCCTCCCTGCCCTCATCCTGAAAGTTCTCTGTGGGTCTGCAGCTCTGCTTTAAAGCTCCTTGCTTTCTTTGAGGTCTTGGCCACTTTGCAGGACTTTCATTCACCCATCAGTCACTGTGTGGAGAGCAAAGCTTCAGAGGCACAACTGAAGGTCAAAAGAAGTTCCCTGCTCAAAGTTTTCTTCTCAGCAGGAGTTAAATACAGCATCAAACTCCACTGGAAACACGATGCCTCTCCAAAGCTGTTTCCATGGCTGGAGCTCACCTCTGAACAAATCAGAGGACAAAACTCCAAGGCTTTGACTGGAAATTTAAGAAAAAGTACCAGGTTCTGCCCCACACCAGGAAACCTGGCATAAGGACAGCAGATAGCAAAGATCAGAAAATCCATGACCACAAATTCCACGTCTGAGGGAAAGAGACAAGGCAGATTTCTTGAGGCTTCTCCAAGCCATTAATCTTCTGCCCAGTAATATAAAGCTTAATTCTGTTAGCAGTGGACACCTTAAGGGGGAAATTCAGGGTTTATTGGTTCAAATAGTCCAACTATTTTCCAACCTCAGTGGATATTTCATTAATGCTCAATGGGGTCAGTTACTAATTGTGTCTTTAGGGCACACCTAAGGAACATGAATCCCATGTGTGAGCCCTTTCTTGCCCTGGCTCCCTGGCAGCCCCAGCTCCCACTGAAATCAATACTGCTCTGGGGGACTATCAGTGTCTGGAACACAGCTTTGATTTCCCACTGGCTGTGGGGTCACACACAGAGCTCTCCTGGCTGTGTGTGCAGCCACCAGCCCTGTGCACCGAGAGCAGATCCCCAAATCCCGAGCGAGCTGGGAACACCTGAGGCAGAGTAAATAATCTCACCACACATCTGTCCATGTCCTTGCTTCCTTCAAAATAAAAGGGCAGGTTGTGAGCAAGAGAATGAATGTCCCTAATAAGGCCAGGGCTGGTAAATAACATTATGCCTTCATTGGCTCTGAACCATTCGTATTCTTCCAAGCAGAAGGGTAACAGGAATTGTGCAGCAATAACAGATCATCAGCTGTGGGGAGCCTGCAAACTTTGTCTCTTCTCTCAATGCTATAAAAATTACCCCTCAGAGACTTTTCTTTCTCTTTCCTTTTCCTCTTGACATACTGTAGATATAAACTCTCTCCCTGCAAGGAAATTTCTTCTTCCATGCATTCCAAGCTCAGTGACATTATTCACAGTGCCCTGGAGCACAGGGCCTCTGTGTGCATCTGTCTCCTTGGTGTGAACTTAAAGATCAGGAGTCATTCATTTACAAAAATAGTGAGGACACTTTTTTTTCTCCTTGCCTGAGTCTCTTCCTAAATCTACAGAAAGAAGGAGCTTCCCAGCTGCTGAGGAAGCAGCAGGCCTGCCCAGGTACAGTGGGCACGTCAGGATAATTGGGATGCAGAGAAAGACCCAGCTGATGATGTGCATAAATCTCCCTTGTCTACACTCTGCCTTCCCCACCCTACACTTCCTCTGCAGTTTTAATGTTTTGTTTCAACCTTTGGATTGTATTAAAATATTAATGCTAGGGTTTTATTATAATTTTATATTCTGTAGTTAATATTTTAATACAATAAAAGCCCAAATGAAATCTTTCAATGTTATGGGGTGAAATGATTATGCACAATTGAAACAAAACAATCCTCTAGGGCCAGGAAGATATTTTCTTGGAAATTTTTTTTTTCTGAGTGTTAACCAAATGTCACTCTTTCGTTCTGATGGAAGGACAACCCTCTCTGCTTTCAAAATATTAGGGATTCAGTTGAATAGTGCATTCAAAATTGCAACAAACCCCCCTAATGTGACTCAAGATTTATGAGGTATGATGTAGCTCTGAGGCCTGAGAAGAAAAGGAGCTGAGTGATGAGGAGAGACATGAGGGTGCCCAGCCTGCAGCCAGGTGCCATCCCAGCACTGTCCCTTGCTCCTGAGTTTGCTGCTCTGCCCCACAAAGGGCTACAGTCACACAGTGAAGACCACCTTGCTCTGCCACAACAGGGCAGGTGAGCAGGTGAACCCCTGGGAAATGTGAACCTCAGCTGCTCTATGCTGAGACCCCTCTGGTCTCAAAACTTGGAGTGTCACATGTCTGTGATACCCCTCCCATTTTATGGCACAAGACAACTGTTAACACTTCCAAACAATTTTTCAATTTAAGGCAGATTAAGAGCAAAATTCTAGTGGGACTAACAGTGTGTAATCTTCTTTCCATTCCTCCTCCTGCATTATGAAGAAGAGTTCTCTGCAATGGCGTATTTCACACTCTGATGCTGATATTTCAATTTCCTGCTTAAGTTACAATAAAAACTGCCCACCCTGCTGATGCTCCCTTGAAGAATAACTTATGTTGATTGACATTCTTTAATTCCCTTTGGATGCAGCTAATGATTAAGAGATGCCAGAAAATTTAAAAGCATGTCCTACCTGCAGACTCCTCTAAGCTCCTTTGGAAGGCTTTGAAAAACTTCCAATTTCAAGCACAAAACAGAGCTAGTGGTCTTTAAGCACTTTTCTTGTCTTCCCTTTCTTCCTCCCCTATTTTTTTGCCCACTCCACAGGAAGAATTAAATTCCTGATATCAATGAAAGCAAAGGGAATTGAATTCATGGTGACAGGGCAACGCTGGGAGGACACTCACCTTTCCAAAGCTCAGGGCAGGGCAGCTGGTTGCAGAACACCCTTCCTGCATTCCCAAACAGGTCTTTTGGACAGTCAACAGTTTGATGAAGCTGAAAAACCCATGATTGTAGTTTGTATTGATTTTGGGGTTCGCTGGGGGCAGTTTCAAGACCTTGATGGGCAATCTGAAAATGACACAACTCAGGTGTTGGCAGAAGGGAGCAGAAGCACCGAGCCTCAGGTGTCAGCAGCTCAAAGATGTGCCCTGGAGTCATCCCCATTCCCCCAGTGCTGCCAGACAAGCTCAGCTACTGGGGAAACTGCTGCAGAGGCAAGGCTACAGAATCAGGCACCTGGCCATGAGATCAGGCTACAATCAGGCTGAAACTCGCTCCAAAATCAGTCCCTGCACACTCTCAAGCCAGTTTTGCTGGGATCCTCAGGTTGATCAGACCTGAGAAAACATGACCTTCTTCTCCTCCTCACACCCAGACACACCTTCCCTAACACCCTGCCTGCCCCCACAATGAAGGAACCATTTATGTTGTGTCCTTTTGCCAAGATAGTGAAGGTTTTATTGTGTTTGGCAAAGCAGCTTTCTTCCTATCTTCTGTGGTCAGGAAGTGTTTCTCCATGAGGATTTGCCTGTATGGCAAGGATTTACTATTCCAATCAAAATTCAGCTCTATAGGCCACTAATCCCACATATCTACAGCAGAATAATCCATCCAGCACCACCACATGAGGGAATTTCTCTGGGTGGACAAAATCTTGTTGACCCTTTGCAGTCTGCTAAGTGAAGAGGGAACTGGTCACTGGAGCTCCCCAAATTTCAGCAGATTCCCTCAGGAGCTGCTACAGGGTTGTTGAAGCTCAGAGAGTTTAAAAGCAACCTCAAGCAAGGGAAGACTGAACATCATTTCAAAATGCTGAAGAATCTTCTCATCAAAATAATGTCAGAGCCTGTCACGGCGGAGGGAAAACAAACACACAGAACACGATAGTGCTGCATGAAATGTAAAATACTGTTTAGTTAAAACAAAGCTCTTTCAAAGCACTCAATGGGGAAGCAGAGGGAGGGAAAGAGTAAAAGCAAAAAGCACTTCATTTTGTAAGTTTTAAAGATATTTAAATGGAGAAACCTGTTGAGTCATGCAGAGCCTTGTCTGTGCTTCCAGCGTGTGCTGCTTGACACGGTGAGATGCAATTACTGTCACTGAGGGAGATGGGAGCCCCTTCCCCTTGAGCTCATCGCGCTCCTACCCACTTCAGAACTCCCCCTTCCCCTGCTCTAGTCACCATGGGATGTTAGGAGTGGAGGGAAGAAGTATCTTTTAAATAAATAGAAGGAGAAGGCAAGAGGAGGCAGTGCCAACTGGAACCTTCAAGAACAGTTGCCAAGAGGGGTTGGATTCCTGCAAATTTATTTCCTGCACAAAGATATTTCACTCCTTCCCTGGGCCTTGTTTCCCATGACAGGAGACAAAATGCTGCTGACAGGGATGCACTGACACTGCTGCAGAAAGCCAAGGTTTGCAGCATGGACTTCAGGGTGCCAATGTACTGTGGTACCCTCAGCAAAACACTGCTCTGGCTGTGCTTCCTGCTCTCCAGAAATCTTTTGGTAGAACTGGCTCTGAAGCCCAAGGGTATTCCACAGGAGAGATCCAGGCAATGGGATTGCAGTCAGTAGAAAGGGTGTTGCACACTTTGGGGTTCCATCAGCTCTTCCCTTTTGCTGCTGTGAAAGAGAACAGGAATCCTGCATGTGTCTGTTACCCTACCCATAAAGTCAAATCAATTTAACCTCCCCCTTCCCTGCCCATCTATGAGACAGATCCTTTTAACATGTACTAGTGAATAATAACAGCCCCAAAGGACACCACTCAGACAACCATGACAGAAATCACAGCAGAGGAAAGGAAAAAAAAAAAATCCATTCAGAATTGTGGAAGATCAGCATACCTGAGGAAAGAGACTTTCATGGACATGTCTTTAATCTTTCCTGCTTCCAGCCCTTAATAGCAGAACCTGATTCGAAGACTTGGTGATTGATTTCCAGCCCAGACACAAAGTGACAGGCTCATTTTCAAGTATTGCACAGCTATAATTCCGTGTTTTATTTGTTATTATTGTAACCTGCTGATGGAGTGGGGCTGTATTCAAGGTAGCGGGTAACAGCTCTGGCTCCAGGCATTATTTAGAGTTGGGTGTTTAGTGCCAGAGCCTCGTGCCTCTTGATATTTATGAAGAAGATGTGCCTGTAGCTCCAGTGCTCGTATCTTATTTGTTTGTTGTTCAAACAAAGGATCAGGAAATTGGATGCTGTTTCTGGCGAGTGATATCATCTCAGCAGTTAAGGGAAGGCCACTGGTCTTTACACATTTCTCCAGCACAGCAAGGAGGAGAGCTGCCTCCAATTCAAGGTGAATGAGTCACCTTGGAAAGTGCTTCATGCCTGTAAACAGGGAAAGGCTCTGCTCCACGAACCCACGGGACAGAGCAGCCTCTCAACAGGGCTGGGCAGCACCCCAAGGTTGTGGGGCTCAGCCCCTCTGCCTATCACTGAAATTTCTCTTCTGATTTGCCAGAGTTTTCCCCATTTCTTGCCTTAATTTCTCCCTCTTCTAATTAAAGATCAAATTAAGAATTCTCGCTTTGGAGAAGAGCACATGGCATTTTTCTCATTCAGAACAAGGTTCTTGGAAGAAACACCTTCCAGCCAGATTCAGTGAGAGCGTTCATCCCACTGGAGACCAGCATGGAAAGTCCTGCTGGGGTTGTCAGGGCTTTTGTGGGATCAGGGCAAGTTCATGGAGCCAGAGCAAAGGGTCATGCCGGGTGCCCCCCTTTTCTAGGCCAGAAAAGTGTCTTAGCCCTGATCTGGCAGCTTGGAAGCTGCCCCTGGTTTAAATCTCAGCTAACTCCCCTTGCCTTGCAGCACAGCTGCACGAAGGAGATGCTGCACAACTTGCTGCACTCCATGAACTTACCTGTGAGCTGCTAAATAACTCTGGCAGCTTGGAAAAGCTCATTCAGCCAGAGAGACTGAGCCTGCTGCAGCAGCAGAAGCCAAGGAAGGGACTTTATGCTCAAGCTCTGAAGTTTAACCTCTGCTGTACTTCTGTGCAGCAGCAGTGAGTGGCATTTGTGCTCACAACAGAAAACTGTGAGCAGTGATTTCTGGATGCTGCCTAGATACCCCTGAGACAGGCACAAAACACGATTTCTTCACAGACTGAGAGTTTATGCTGAGATGTTGAGTATCTCTGTGAAGTCTTTGGTATTGCTATTCCAGATTTTCATTAGTTGTGTAGAAGACCAAACACTGCCTGCTCTCAAAAGGCTGCAAGCTCTGCAGGGCTCTGCAGAGAGCAAACAGATCCCAGCCCAGTACTTCAAGTGAAGGCAATTTGAAAGTGATCTGGTTTTACCTGTTTCTTAAAAACCTCTCATTTTCTAGGCTTTCTCACTACACCCTAGTCAGCAAGGCACTTTTGTTCAGGAAAGGAGTACCTGTAGCACTTTGTGATGTTGTTAGTGGCCATGGTGAGATTAGGTCAAAGCTTGGATTTGATCTTGGAGGTCTTTTTCAAACTTATAATGACTGTGATTCTGAGTGTCTGGCGTGCCAGGAGCTCACATGGAATGTGATACAAAGACCCTGAGCCCTGTCTCTCTGCCAAATAGAGAGCATGGGACCACAGGCCAGTGCTGTGCCAGGCACCTTGGTGTGGCCCAGGGCACCCACAGCGAGCAACAGGCAACCACTCTGCACCAGTGTGCCAATGCAGGAGGGACAAGGGACAGATTAAATATAAATCCCACCCAAGCTGCTCCCAGTTCTATTTTGCCAGGGTGTTATTCATAAAAACAATCCCTGGTGCCAGCTCTGGTTCCCAGCCAGGGCTGCAAATTAATGAAATTGCCTTTTACACTGAGCATGTGGAGCAGCCTCCTCTGCCTGCAGGAGTGGGCCATGCTCCTCACTGTCAGCCTTCTGGGGGTGGTGGCAGGCAGGGCCTTCTGGACTTGTCAGCAAATGGGACACTGAAATGAGGACAGAGCTGAAATTGCTGGAGAAGCTCTGGAGCTTCCCCAAAGAGGGAGGACGGTGAGGGAGCCAGCATCTCCCTGATGTTCCATTCAGCTGGACTGGAAGGGTAGGAGGACAGGGGAGAAGCAGAGAATTAGCTGAAGGCTTAGAAGAGGAATTTTTAGGAAAAAGCTACCCTTGGAGAACTTTAGCACTGCTCAAAGGGATTCAGTTCTGGTTTATTCTCAGAGGGTTTTCTCCTGCTCTCAGCCTCACTCCTGCTCAGCAGCACCACATGGTGCAGGCAGAGGCACCTTACATTAACACAAGAGTGGAGCAGGTATAGGGTGAAGCTCTACTCCCCTCTGTGACACCTTTCCTACTAGCAGGGGAAGCAGAGTACTCTCCAGAAGGCACGTGGAAGCAGATTTAACAAACCCAACAGTCCACAGAGGCCACAGTTGTGTTCAGAAGCTCCTTCCCAAAGGCAGCAGAGAGATTTCACAAGGGGGGAGGAGAGGGTGGCTGGGCCACCCGGGGCTGGTGCTCCCTGGTGTGTCACTGCTGTGTAGTTCCTCACATGGTGGAGGAGTGGCTGCACAGCTGCCTGCCTGCGGGGTGGCTGCAGCTGGCCCTGCTTGCAGAGCCCATCTGGCACCTTCCCAGCCTGCTCAACACCCCTGGGTGTGCCAGCCATAGCCCTGATCCCCCACGGCTGTCCCAGGAATGAGGAAAAGGCAGGCACCTACAGAAAGCAGAGATTTTCATGGAACAGAGAGGAAAATCTCCCAATGGCATGCTCATGAGACCTGAGGCAACTCAGTGCTGTTGTAGGTCGCTATCCACGAGTCAGCTGCTTAAAAACAATATTTTAAGGCTAATTTTTTGTCCTGTAAGTGGATCAAACCTGCAACCTGCCCATCCTTCAGTTTCCCACTGCAGAGAAAGGAACTGGCAGCCCTGAGCACTGGGAGGACAGGTTTGTTAAATCCAAAATGCATTAATCTGCCTCAGTGGTGGGACTGACAGAGGGGCAGAACAGCAGAAGGGAAGCAGGGATGATGCTGTTGTGCCTCGGGTGTAGTTAATTATCAGCCAGACACTGCATCCTACCCCAGCTCGACCATCTCGGAGCCACAAGCACTTAAGCTCAATGTTTCTTCCAGTCAGCTTCCCCTCTCTTCCCTCCCCAAAGCTTCTGGCAGCCTCTTTTCTCCACCAAACGTGGCCCTCTTGTGTTCACAAGCGAAATACAGAGAAATCAGTAACAACTGCTCACGAATATGAGAGGATTATCAGAAAAGTGGCTTTTCCACACCTTAAACTCCGTTTAGATGGCTCAGGGAGCCATGAGCAGCATCCTACAGGTTTCTGCCCAAATCCCACAAGAGCAAGCTGAACATCAGCTTGAGCGTCATGAAGGTTTCTACCTTCCCTCTCACTCCCACCTGCCTCTGGTTTGGAAACAAAGATTCCTTAGAGGTTTGCAGATCTAAATATGCAGTGCTTGGAAGAAACAAACCCCAAGCACTGTTATCTGAAGGGTGGAGGGGAAGATCAGCAGGCAGGAATGCAGATCAGCGTGGGGTGGGTGCGTACACACGGATGTGTGGCCACACTCACAGGGAGGCTGCAGCACAGCTCAGACGTTCTGAAATGAAAGGAGCAGTCGTTTATGCCAGGGTTTCCATAGAGACCAAGTTTTGGAAGACTTAAGGTGGAATGATTATGTATGTTCTGAAGGGCCTGAGATAAAAATAGCCTTGCTAAGCGTTGTGTGGACTAATTAGATGATGATCCTTGACTTGGAGCTCTCCTTGGTGGTTCAGTCACTGGGCCCCTGGGCTTGCCCACATGTTCCCTGCTAGTGTGCAATGGAGAATGCAGCACCTCAGACAACAGCAGTGATCCCTGTTGTTTCCCTGGAAGGCTGTTATGCTTTTCAAAGGCTTGTCTCTCTCTACCACTCTGCCAGCTCAAGCAGAAACAACGTGTGCTCCAACCCTTCTGCTGCCAGACCTGCTGTCACCAACACCCAGGCAAAACCCCATGGCTCATACAGTGGGCTTTGACTGTGGGTTTGCAAAAGAAAGAAGGAAGCAGAAAGGTAAGGAGGAGCCCAGCAATGAGCACTGATGGACTTCCACCTGCCATGGCAAGGAAAACCACCCTCAGAAGTAACAAATTCACTGAAACCAGCCCAAAAGCATCTCTTTGAAGGCAGCCCTCCAGCCTCAGACAAGGGCATCCAACCTCCTGAGATTTACAGGAACTCCAGGGAGCCCCAGGGAGTGTCAGGGATGGTGGGGATGTGGTAAATTTGTGCCTGAACTGTATGAAACGCCCTGGCATTGCTGTGTCTGGCACTGCTTCCACACCCAGGTACAAACAAGAAAACAGAGTACAAGGGAAGACCCTCAGCCAAAGAAATGGGAGGTTCTCTGGCAACTTCTCTCACCAGTGTTTTGATGGAACAATTACTCAGTCTTGGCCAAACCTTTAATCCCTCAGAGACTGCTTGGGGTTTTTTCCCCACTTACTGAAAAAAAAGAATGCACTTTGGGTTGCAGGTCAGCAAGAACTGCTCATGCACTTAGGTCAAAATGGCAGTGTGGGAAAATTCCTTTTTTGAAGCAACAGAACAAAACCTTCTCAATACTTTGCTTTGAAAAAAGGGCGTTTTGTTTGGATCTGCAATAACAGTGTAAATGCATCCAAGAAAGCAACAGAATCTTTTGTTTTGATGGGGAACAAACACAATTCTTTGAGGGCAATTACTTCTACTTGGGCAAGGGATAATGAAAAAAACTTTGTTTCAGGTGGCCTCCCCCCATACCTACCCAGTTTCCTCCAGTTAAAGCCATGAGACAAATTAGAGATTTCTCACTCAGCCACAGTCCTTAGCCAGAAGAGCAATTTCCATGCTGCCCTCAGCCCAGCTGTCTCACAGTCTGGCTATCTAACAAGCCACACTGACTCTCAGTATATTTTTCCTAAAGCAAATTCCTAATGATGGTTATGAAAACCTCCTTATGGTTTCCCAGCTGATGCAAAAGTAACGTGCAGGAAGAGGCTCTGATTCACACATGAACATTTCTAAAAGCAGCCTCTGATTGTTGGGGCTGTGTGTGGGTCGTAGAATCATGGAATACCCTGAGTTGGAAGGGACCCACAGGATCATTGAGTGTCAACCCTGTCCCTGCACAGACACCTCAACAATCCCACCCTGAGCATCCCTGAGAGCTCCTGCAGCTCTGGCAGCCTCGGGGCTGGGACCATTCCCTGGGGAGCCTGGGCAGTGCCCCAGCAGCCTCGGGGGGGGAAGAACCTTTCCCTGAGCTCCATGCCAAGTCCTGACACAGCTCCAGCTGTTCCTGTGCTCCTGTCCCAGAGCAGAGCTCAGCCCCTGCCCCTCTGCTTCCCCTCGGGAGGAGCTGCAGCCCCCAGGAGTCTCCCCTCAGCCTCCTCTGCCCCAGCTGACCAAGCCAAGTGCCCTCAGCCCCTCCTCAGAGCCTTCCCCAGCCCCATGTCCCTCCTTTGGACACTTTCCAAGAGCTTTGGATCCTTCTGATCTTGTGCTCAAAGTGTCCCCAGCACTGGAGGTGAGGCTGCCCCAGTGCAGAGCAGAGCAGGAGAATCCCCTCCCTTGCCTGTGACCTCAGGTGCTCTTCAGGGACTAAGAACCAAACACCTTCACCACCAAATCCTGCTTCACACCTGACCAAGCTTCAACAAGCTCACCAAGCAAGTGTTGACAACTTTTGCGTCACCAAGTCTGCTTCATTTGCTCTCTGATGGCTCTCATGCAAAGACTGAGGGAGGGAAAATAAAATCTTTTTTGTCTTCAACTTCTGATGCCTGGCAGAAAGTGGCAAGTGATAGTAGAGCTGAAGGGATCCAGCTCTTCTCTAGTTTAGAGGAAAGGTAACAAAGATCATTTCTGAATCACAGGATTGCTCCTCCAGGAACTCTTCAGGCAGGATGGAGATTTCTGTCCCTGCATCCACTCAGAATGGAAGTTATTAGGGGGACCTTTTCCCTCTTGCACAGAAAGTCCCCTCCAACCTCCCCTCTTCTGAAAGGTTGCAGCATCTTCAAAAGTGTCTTTATTTAATAGGGGCAGTTCCATGGCAATGTCAGCTTGATGTAGCATCGCTGCTTTCTGAGTGTTTCCTCAGGTGCAAATGGCAAGAGACTCCAGCATCTATTTCTGCTTCCCATGGTACCTCTATAAAGATCAATCCTGCCTGAGCACAACGGAGAACTGCTTGAATTAATTCAGGCAGACAGCATGTTCCTCTCTGTACACAGTGCTACAGCTCTGGCATCTGCAAAGGTTCCGTGTGACGCAGGAAACCTGAGTCAGGCCCACAAAGATGGGGTCCATGAGGGCAGGGATCAGGAGCAGGACATGTCTGCAGACAGCACAGCCCCACAGTGTCCTCTGCCAGCACGAGAAGGAGGGAATGTGATGTGGTTTGACATGAGCAGCAACAGTACAACTTTCCTCCTTCCTAAAACAGCAAGTTTCCAACTCATCACCTGCTCTCAGTAGAACCAACAATTTGCCAAACAGATTTAATTTCAGCCTGGTCTCCTACCAAACCAAGTTTAAGTGATCAGCATGTGTGCACACTCATGTGTGCATTTATATCCTTTCCCTTTTTCCTTATCCACCTTAATTTTTAACTCACTGGCCAATTCAGCTCTAATCTGACAGAGGCAGAGGTCTCAAAAAGGCCACATCCCAAGAGAAATGGCAAAAATACATATTTGATCAGGATTGGCAGACACTGTAATGAAGGGAATATCTGAAATGTCATCTCAAACCTTACTGCACACCACCCCAGAAGGGAATGAGCCAGAGACATCCTTGCAGCAGCCTTTCCCTGAGCCCCAGGTGGGCAGGATGCTTCAAGTTCTGCTTTGGATTTCCCTCCCAGTTTGCCTCTTTTGCAGCACCCAGATGTCTCCAGAGCTGCCAGGGAAAGCTGCTCATCAGGTGAGGTGATTGTGGCCCCCTGTTCCCAAAAAGGCATCTTCAACCTTGAGAGAAACACAGATTTTGCCACTGTCTCCTTCAAAGATCCAGTGCCTCCTTATATGAATGTGCTCATTTATTGACACATATAAATTTTATTAATACCTGAGCCTTAGATCTGCAGTAGAACTATTACTGAGTTTCTAGCTGCTCTCAGCCTCTCTTTAACATCACCTTTGGTGCCCCTGCCCCTGTGCCAGGCACTGCAGAGACACAACCAGCACTGCTGCCTCCACTCACTCATCAGACAAGAACTTCTGCAGGAATTTTCCTGGCCCTCCCCACTGTGCCAGGGCTTGATTATCTCTTGCAAAGGGAAAAGCAGCTCAGTGCTCAGCTGTCAGTGCAGCAAAGGTGCCTTGAACCCCCTGTTTTCCTTCCCACTTCAGGAAGATCAGCAGCAGCTGCTGCAGGTGCTGCCAGGGTTCCTGGGGGAAGAGAGCAACAGAAATCCTCTGCTGAAGGTCACCAGCCACAAAGTGCCACGAGAGAGAGGGCAGAGCACACCACAGATTAAAGGCACTTCAAGGTTTAGATCTGCCTGTGCTGGGAGGGTCTGTGGAGACAGCCAATAAAGGCTAATATAATTTTGCATACAAATGAATCGTTTCAAGGAATGAAATGCCATGAACAAGCCTGTACATGGCCCTGCTCCTGTCCTGAGGAGCAGGGGGCAGGTATCCCCTCCTGAGCTGCAGAGAGCATAATTAAAGAAGAGAAATCTTGGATTTTGCAGGCTGGACCTGTGGGTTTTTAGTCTTTTGCTCAGGCAATAAGGCTGCTGTCAGGAGTGTGACTGGGGCAGTGCAGGGCTGGGTACCCCAGGCTCTCCTCCTTGCCCTGGCACTGGAGGCTGTGTGGCCTTGGAGAATTTATCCCCCCAGTGCCCCTCTTAAAACAAGGCTCCTGACACTGCCTTCCTTTGTAAAGCACCCTTGGAGCTCACAAAGAGGAGCAGTGCATCACAGAGAGTTATTACTCCATCTGATCCTTTTCTTGCCCTCCTCAAGTGAATATCTGAGCATCTCCCAGGCCTGCACCCAGCAATATGACTCACATCTGTCACATGCAACTTCTCTATGATCCCCAAAGGGAAGATGAGGTGTATGGTGGTGTGTTTTGTCTTGGCAGGGTTGTTTCATGTCTGGGCTCTGTTCCTAGGAGAAGGGCTCCCCGTGTGTATTGTTTTTTTAGCCACCTACAGTGTCTGTCTGTGTGCAAAGGAAGGGAGGGGGAGAAGCTGCTCAGAAGCCAGGCAACAGGCAGCCATTTATAGTGTGGAGTCATCCAGACCTGACATTTAGAGGCAAAATATGCTTGGAAGAGAAGGTTTTCCAACCCCAAGGGCACCAGGCTTGGGAAAGCTTGGTTAGGCCTGAGCCTTTGTCCAGTAAAATCCACTGGGACCCTTATTTTTTCACCTTGTCTTGACTCCTGCCTCTCTCCTGAGACCTGGGAGAGAGAAGGAATTAAAAACCACTGAAAGCTTTCCTTTCCTGTGCTCCCACTGCCCTCTTTCCCCTGTGGTGCTCTGGTAGGTGAGGACAGCCAACAACCCAGGGAGTCACATCCTGCTGAAGGTTTCATCTGTGGTGCACAGAACAGAACACGTGTGGTTCCTCCTGCTCACACAGGGCTGAGCACCAGGGACTTTGATCTCTGTGAAGCTCCAGGGTAGGAGAAGCTGGGCATGGCCTTTCCCCTCACCTCCTCATGCATCTGCTTTCTTCAGATCCAGCTCTGGGAGGGAGCTCAGAGGATTTGGAGTGTGGTCAGCTCTGTACCTTCCCTGCTCTCTGTTAGCAGAGGTGCAGGACAAATGAGAACGTGGAACATTCCCCTCAAAAAAAAAAAAAAAAAAAAACAAANNNNCCCCAAAAAAAAAAAAAAAAAAAAAAAACAAACCAAAAACCAACAAACCCTGGGACTTTTAAATTGTTTTTCCAAAGAAACAATTTCTTTATTCTCTTTGCAAAAAAAGTCCCATGAAAAGACAGATTTTTAATTTCAGGAATATTTGATTTTAGGATCTTTATGAAAGCCTCAAACAAAAGTTGAGAGGGAGGTCTGGACACTACTTTTCAATACTTGAAAAAGAGGATTTCCACCATCCTTCATTCCCCTTGTCATAAAAGATCTATTTCATGGTCCATTTGGAAAGTACTGCTTTTAGTTTTGTTCTTTTTTCTTTCAGACTCAGAACAAACCCCACCTTTCTACAACTTCAGTGTTCTCTGTCCTGTGCTGAGACCTCCTTGTCTCCCCCTGAGGCACCTTCTTCACCAGCATCAGGCATGGATGGAGCCTGCAGGGCAGCAGTTAATGTGGTAATTCTCCAAGGATTTTGTTTAGAGTTTTATAGCATTACACACCAGCCTTATTGGATTTAAATGGCTTAAATTAACTGGGTTATTTAATGGATTGTCCAGATTAGGGAGGAATCTGCAAAGGCTGTTACTTCAAGAAGAGCAGCTGCTTGAGAAGAAAAGATCTCCAAGTAACATTAATATCCTGGAGGCTCACAAGTCCTGACAGGCCACTCCTGTCCTTTATTGACATTCTCTCATATGCATTTAGCCAGGTTTGTGTTTAGTTTAATAATCTCCTGAAAGTTTAATTGTTGCTTTATTCATCCATGACCTTTCCTTCTCATCTGGAGACATATTATTGCTAATCTACAAATTTCAAGAACCAGATTTATTTGCAAAACCAATTATTCTGCTATGCAAATCTCTTCTCTTCCTGCAGCCTGCCTGAACAGGGCTTTTTTACCTCCACCATAATATATAGACACTATTCAAATATTTAAATGTAAAATTTATCTATATTTCTTTTCAAGCATGCTCAGGTTCTGTGCGGTGCAAAGTTAATTAAAATCTTTAGAATCAAAAGCAGGTCCCCTGACCTTGATCCAGACCTGGCAGACTTTAACCTCCAAAGTCCTCACTTAACCACAGGGGACCTGGAACTACCAGCAGAGTGGAAATCACTTTGCTGTCAGTGAAGTTCTAGTGGAGAAACACATCCTCTCCATTAGCACCAGACATGACAACAGTGCAGTCCCAGACACACACAGAGCTCTCCTGAGCAGCCTGACCTGAAATGGGGACAGAAAAATACTCAGAGCAAAGGTCTTTGCTACAGATCCTTACCCCAAAACATTCCCAGTGTTCATCACTCCCCCAGAGTGATGCTTCCCCTCAGCCTCAGGATTTCTAATCCTGCTGGCACAGTGAGGGACACAGGACACTCCAGAGAATCATGGAATGGCCTGGGTTGGAAGGGACTTTAAAAATCAGCTTTTTCCACCCCTTCCCATGGGCAGGGACCTTCCAGCAGACCAGGTTGCTCAGAGCCACATCCAACCTGGCCTTGAGCACTTCCAGGGATGGAGATGCTGTGGGGCCTCTGTAGATTCAGGAACTTGATTTCTCTTCCCAGTCAGTGACTGTAATATTTAAAATTAGTCATTAAAGTATTGAAAAGTTTGTGTCCAAACTGCTCAAGTTTTGTTTGGGGCTTTCAGGAAGATCATAAAATCAAATGTTCCTGAAATTAAAAACTTGTCCTTTCATGGGACTTTTGCAAAGAAAACAAAGAAATTATTTCTTGGAAAAAAAATAAATAAAAGCCCCAGGGACTTTTTGAGGAGAAAATCCCATGTTTTCCTTTTCTCCTCCACTCTGCTAACAGAGAATCAGCTTTAGCTGTCCTCTGCCTCAGTTTCCCCACTTTCATCACTGACAGGAGCACTGCCTGTTTCTGTTCAGTCAGGATTTGAGGTGTGGAGTGTCACCTACAGTAATCCTCCTGCCCAGAGTCACAGTCACTGTCACACGGCTCCGGAGCGTCACTACCACAATTACAGGCAACCAAGAAATCAACATTTTATACTAAGCCTTATGTCAGTGAATGGCATTATCAGGGAAGCTCAAACAATTAAACCATAATTCAGTGGAGCAGTGTCAAGGACTTTACCCGTGAGCAAATGAAGGAAGCATTAGCCATGGGATTAGAGGGAGAGGCACCGTGGGTGCCAGCCAGAGAGCAGAGACGTTGTGCTTGTGCTCCCAGCACTTATCCAACCTCCTGCACACAGGGGGCTCTGGAGCTGCCAGGGCATCCAGAGCTGACAGCTCAGCCTCACCAGGTGGCTGCAGAGGACTCCAGGATCCACTGGTGCTCTTCTGGATGACTCTGAAGAGAAGGAAGCAGAAATTAAAAGGGGGGAGGTTTTGAGTCAGAGGCACTGTAGATAATGCAGGGTTGTATTTGCTGAGAAAGACAGTCTTTATTCTTGCCCCAACATGTGAAATGATTGCAGTTCTAGGTCTGGCAAAAACAGAATGAGCTACAGATGAATCCCATGGGGACAGCAAAGTACCCCAGATTGCCAGGAGAGGCCACAGCTCCCTCAGCTACGAATCCTCCTGGACCTGACTGAGAAACAGCAGCTCCTGAGCATTTTGCTCCAAGTTGATAAGACAGAAATAGTTCTGTATCTCACCAGTAAATCACCCCTATCAGACTGATGGACAGGGAACAACTCCAGCAGCCTTTCACTGGAACAGAATTACTTGTGCACATGGGAACAAGACTGAGGATATGTGTTGCTGGAACAGCCAGCTCCTGTCCCACATGCTGAGACAGGGAGGGGAGGAGGATGAGGATAGTTTATTCCTTGAAATGCAACGGAGAGAGAGCTCTGCTTTGGACATGCAGCCACTGATGGGTCTTAGACACTTGTGTCTGGAACAGCCCCTTTTTCCTGCAGACCTCAGAGGTGGGAACTGGTCATCTCCCAGCAGCCAAACCCACTGCTTCAGTATCCCACACCCACTGGCTTCAGTGAGCACTGGCTCAAGCTTTCTATATTTCAGATATGAGTGGCTTTAAGCTGTTTTTCACAGTCTGGGGATTGTTTCTCTTGTTCAAATAATTTAGCTTTAACCTGAGGCTGTGGGCTCAATCCTTGCTGTCAAAACCCTGTGTGTAGCTTTGCATGCAGCTCCTGAGGGTATGGGGGGATACAACATGAATCTCCCTCAAAGTCTTGCTTTATGTGTGTAGAAATTGACATAAATAAAAATAAATCTGACAGGCTTTAGTCTGTGTTTCTCTGGTATATCCTTGTCTGCACTGGATTTACCCAGGTTGGTTTATATCTAACAGCATCAACAGGGGATGTTTACAGTGAGACAGACTCCAGTAAATACTAGCAGGGATGAGGGTCCTCTCACAAATATTTCCAGGCCAAGTAACATACAATGTGCAGCCCGTGGACATGGGAGTCACCAGCAGCCCCTGGCTGGGTGATCCACGGGCCCCAGCTCATTTCTGTGGCTGTGCACACATCATCTGCTGGGGGTACCCCAGCCCCACGTGCACAGCAAACCAGGCAGCTTTAACCACCTCATAAATGGAAGTTTCCATGCAAATTGTTCTGCTTTCACTGCCAGTTTCACTTGGGTTAAGAATTACTTTCCATTCGTCTAAGTAGAGGCAAGCAAAACTCAGAAAACCCTGCAACAGTGTCCAATTACACATGGAGCTGGAAATATCAGAGTTTCTAGTGAGAAAAGAGGCCACATTCCCCTGCTGCTGCCTGTGCCGTGGCATGGGCATAAATGAAATGTGAATTACACCACTCTTACCAATGCAAATGATTACAGAGGAGCTGCATCCAAGGTGAAGTTGAACCTTTAGTAGGTTTATTTTAAGCTCAGACACCGTTAAATATACCAGAAACACAAAAGAAACTTTCCCTCTGTGACATTTGGATGAAAAGGTGACTGATTCTAAATGATTCTAGGATTTTCTGGTGCCCTGCAGCTGGACTCTGGCACTGTTCTGGGCTGGCCACAGACACCCTGTGCTGGGACAAATGTCTCCATGAAGGTTTGCTGTAACTGGCCATTCTCATTTTGCCAGAGTTGTTTGATATTTTTAGCTTTTCATCACAAACTGACTCTCATCTTGTCTCACAAAGCTGCTATTGAGGCAGACTCCACTGAAATCCCACTTCTAATCTAAGTGCACGCTGAATCCATTGACACTGAACCCTCTGGAAAGCAGTGGGGAGCATCACTTTGCTCCAATGCATATTCAGGCAATGAGAGAACTGAGCTGGGCTTTGGTTGAGGGACTCTTCAGTGGCAAATTCAGCCAATTGCATCCAGCCTCTCGTCTTCATCCCTGTCCTCTCATTATCCTGCGCTGTGCTGACCCATCCAGGTGTGTGGAGAGGCTGAGGAAAGGGCTGGGAAAGTGGATCAGCTGAAAAGAAGAACAAACTCATTTTTTGCTGGGTTGGTATTCAGCCAGATCAGTTCCATGAGCCACTCCACACATGCAGAGCAGTGCAGTGTGCCCGTGGGGATGAGATGGATCAGCAAGGAGCACGGACACCCTCAGCCTGTTCTTGTGCATGATCCCACATGCCCCAGACCTGCCTTTCCAAAATAGATGTCACTCTCCTCACTTCCCAAAGCTGCAATGAGCAACAGCAGCCTCTGAAATGACATCAGCACTCAGCTCCTCTGCCAAAAACCTGGGACACGAGATCCTTTGTCTCCAGATTACGCTCATCTTTTCCACTTCTTCAAATAATATGATTCTTATAATTTGTCACATAGCTGGTGGTTTCCAAACATCATTTACCCAATGGAGGCTGAGGGGGGAAAGCTATTCTTCAGGTCAGCTTGTGAGTCATTTGGCTTGCCAGTCAACCAAGTCTCACTCACTTGGAGACAATATATCTGAGCTATAAAATCTCAACTCGAAACATAACTCACCAAATTTAGTGAGTAGCCTGTCATCACTGAGAGCAATGATCCTTAACCCCTTATCTAGCTCCAGGGAATCATTATCTGCAGTTGTTAATTTAAGCTTGTTTTAAGTAATAAAAGAGCATTTCTTTCTGCTAAAAATGTCTGATTCTACTACTGCTTCATTATTCAGTTTCATACGAAGAGTTTTGGTTTTTTTTACTTGGTTTCTGTTCAAATTGACATTCAAATAAATACCCCACATACTAGCCAATTAACATGGTTACTGGCCAAATTCCCAAACAATTTTGCTAGCCAGGCAAGGCCTGCAGAAGGCTCCAAAAATAATGAAGCTGAGTTTAATCCACCCTTGTTGAGCTGTGCACATGTGAACTGTAATCCCTTGCAGAGGGTACCAGGCAAGGATTTCCAGGCTGCACAGGGCACAGGTAGGACTCTGGGTTCGTTTGCCTCACTTTATTTGTACTCACCACCCCCTTTCAGCACAGTCTTTCCAGCATAATTCTTCAAATTCTCTTTGGGTTGCAGCGTTCTCTGTACATTTATGTACAAAAATAAAAACGATCAGGTGCAATGGTGCAGTGCCTTGCAGGTTTCAGCTCCTATTCAGGAACCCATTCCTCACTGAACTGCAGTGAAGGTTGGGGGCAGCTCCTCACACTAATATCAGCCAGAAAGGGGCCTCAAAAGTGCAACTCAGCTGATATTCCCTCACAGCTGGCTTCAGCAGGATGAGAAGGGTCGGGCTGAAGGCTGGACATCAGTCACTAATACATAGATGGAAAAAGAAATGCCAGAAAACAATAAAAGCAAGGTGACCAGGCTGGGAACACAATCACCCCCAAACTTCTAAGGCTGGCACCACGACCACAAGCCTTTGAGCAATCCATATGTCAGCTGGGAAGATTTGATTCAGATTGTGAAAGGAGTCACACTAGTGGACAGCTCTATGGGAACCAATTTACTTGAAGAAGGAAGAAACTTTAATCAGTCAGGGTTCAAAAGGCCTGTAACTCATGTCAGAGCAGAGCAAATCTGATTGTACACTCATCACAGGTGAACAAAAGATCAGAGAAGACAAAACAATTACAAGCAGATAATGAACTGGATAGTCAGCAGCACAGACTGAGTGTCTAAAGAGTAAATCCAAGGTAACCGTGCCCATAAGAGCAAGAAGAGCAGGAGGAAGGAGAAGCAGCTTCATTTCCCATGTGCTGGAGTCCCCAGTCCACTCTGGGAGAGGGGACAGCCCAAATCTAACCCTGAAGATCCTGTGGTTTGGAGTCAGCGCTTTTCCAACCCCTCTCCTTTGTGGCTTGTGTTGCAACCAGCAAAATGTGAAGGAAACCTTGAACCCATTTCCAATTGCTCAGTTCCAAACCACCAGCTGTTTTAGGATGGCTGCTTCTGCCCTTCCTGCTCTGCTGGAGACCTGACACTTGCTTCGTGGGGTATGAACGATTGTTCTCCAAAGCATCAGCTCTGAAGAAATAATTGCCCCAGGGAGCCCTGAGCTGTAGTCGTGGGGAGAGGCAGATTAGAGGAATCAGTCTCATTTTCCACTGGAACAGCTGGGAATGTGCATGCACTGTGGGTGACTGTCTCAGATGAGACAGGTTATGAGCAGCTGATAGAAAGGGAATGTCTCAAACTGCTCCATCGCCTGCGACTGCCCAACTGCTCCGTGTGCTGAGGCACAGACACCCAGCAGGATGTTTGCTCTGCTCTTCCAGCCCTCTGTGGAGCAGGGAAAAGGGAAATCTAAAATCCACCCCTACCAGAGGGGCTGATGATGCCCCACACAAGGATCACCAGCTCCACGTGGCCCAGAGGCTGCTGTGCAAGCCTCGATGGCCCAGGCTGAGCAGGAGGGTGTGGGTTGCTCACACTCACACCCAGCACCATCTCCACAGGGCTGAGGAGATGCAGGCACCAGCTCTCCCTCTGTTGCTCTGCTGTGCCCCTTCACAGGTGGGAGGACTCAGGGGAGCTCCAGGAGCCTCTGGGGTGGGGGCCTGTGTGAGAAGAGCCTTGCAGAGAGCAGGAGATAATTATTTCAGAAGAAACCCTAAGGCTTCTCAGAGAACAATACTTATCTTTCCATCTCTCCTGATGATCCTTTATCATTACCCAATCCTCCTGGGCTTCACAGACATTAGCTAATCTTGTGATAAGAGATTAAGAGAAAAGCCAAGACACTGTACTCAGCCATTAATGGCAATTCCCCCAAAGCCTCTGTGTGTGAGGCAGAGACCCCGAGATGCCTTACAGGCATTGCTCAGTGTGAAAGACAAAAGCAGAAACCTGATTATTCCCAACTGACCTGCTGGGTACTTAGTCATGGTTGTTTGAGTTGTTTTAAGATGAGAAAAATATTATCATTAGGAGGAGCTGTGGTGGATGGTAGAGCAGCAATAGCTGGAGCTCTGATTATGCCCATGGAGAGATAAACGTGCCAGAGGGTAACTCAGCATTCTGGGAATATTTCCTGCTTTTAAAGCAGAACCATCTCTAATGGGAAGGTCAGGCTTTTACTCCAGGTTGGGATGAACCACACTGAAACTGGTAGGCTTTAACTGTTACTCCTCAGTAGGAGCTTTAGCTAAGCATGTGCACTCACTGAAAATAGAAAGGAAATGCAGAGCTGCTCTGAGTGGAATACTGTGAGGAGAATTTCTGGTTTAATTTGGAGAGGGAGTGATAAAAGGAGTAGCAGAGGAAAGCCAAACACAATTATGTGTGTCTTGTGGGGAGGCAGACACACAGAACATGTGTCTGAGTTGTGTTTATGTATGAAAAGTTTGGAGCTGTTGCTTTAGGCTGTGAGGTTTCTCCTCTGATCTAAAATCCAGACCTTTGTACATCCATGTAAGGAAAACTGCCTCAAGGATTCTTGACTTCAGCTTTAGCTTCCTCCTAACAGGAGCACTCTACAATAGCTCCAACTCAGTCTGCAGTATCTTCTACTGTAGTCATAAAGACAGAGTATTGAGTGGCAAAATGTAGAATTCCCCACCCTGGGACGTCACCTGAGCCATTCTGTGGAGGATGGAGACCAGGTTTCACAGCATGGCTCTCTGTCTTGGGAGCCACCTTTGGGAAACTGCTCTACATCCAGAACTTGTTGCTCTAATCCAGGATCCCCATGACAGCTGCATTTTCCAGTTTCCAGTACTGTGCACTCTTTCCTGCCCACAAAGAGCAAGTTCAATTAGCCCAAATTGCTTTTGCTTTCACAAAGATGCACACCAAAGAAGAAAGCACAAAAATAACAGCTCTTGCCCAGGACAACACAATGTGTGTATTTTCTGGCTCACTTTCTGCAATGGCAACAGTTTTTGAAGGCAAAAATATCCCAGAGATGGTCTATGGTGCATAAAGCAGCATTTGATATGAGGACCACAAACAAACTGATGTCTTTGCTGCAGGATAAGAGGGCACTGGGGAGAGCAACTTTCTGAGACACATCCTTCTCCACCAAGAGCAAAAATAGCACAGAAAACCTCTCTCCTCAAATACATTTCATTCTGCATTAAATGCTATGGTTTCTGAGAGCTGGTCCTGTGCAAAACCAGCACTATTACTTATGAAACAATGCATCAAACCCACAGATGGGAATGGGCTCTCCTGGCAGCACAGCCAAAAAAAATCCCTACTTTCTCTCTTTTCCCTCCTGTAACAAATGGCCTCTTTCCCCAGTCATCTGCGTAACATTTAATGATTAATGTCTTATGTGGCACGACACAGAGTCGTTTGCTTCCTTTTAAGAAAGCTTAAAGCTCTTTGGAGACTGGGTTCTACTTTCAGGGTTATCTGTCTACAGAGAAAACACATCTCAGATGTTCAGCCAGTTTCTTTAAAGAACAGGCTAAACTGAGAGTTACCAAGGATGATCTTAATGGACTTCGCTTAGCTTCTGATTGGTTTTCATTTAGTTTATTGTCTCTTCTTTAAATTTGCAAATGGCTTGCACTGTAAGCAGAGCCTTGGACTGAATTTGGACAATGTGTATTCTGCAAGGAGGGCTGTGCTGTCTAAAGGACAAGGAACAGGCCTGGGATTCAGGAAGCCTGAAGTGCAGCAGAGATGTTCCACTCCCAAATCTGCTGCTTGTCACTTTTCTAGTTGTCTTACATCCATAAAATGAGGGTAAAGATACAGTTCCCAGGAGCACCACAAACCAAATCACTTTGGATAAGTAGCTCCAACCTTTTGCCTTAATCAAGTCCAGGAATCCACTTGCTCTCAGGTTCCCAAACTAATATTCACCCCACAAAATAGGACATCTGTACTCGGGGAGTTTGTATTTCTCACATTTGCTGACAAGGAAACCCTAAACAAGTATTTTAGGTTAAAATTCTTAACTTCCAGCTGACTTCTGACTACCTTCAGCCCCTGCCATTCCTTGGACTCCTTGTCTTTCCCATTTGGTGTAGCTGCCAATAGCACAGGTGAAACACCTGCAGAAGGTCCAGGCACAAGTTACTTTTGGGAAATATTACAGATTCTTCTGATTATTCCATCAGAACAACAGAGTGACAAAGTCAGGCCACACATTGCCTGTTACAGTCACTCTGTGGAGAGCTGTGGTGAAGCACAGCAAATATACCAGCAAATTCCTTGGAGACTTCTGAATGTTAAACAAGAAAAAAAAAAAAAAAAAAAAAAAAAAAAAAAAAAAAAAAAAAAAAAAAAAAAAGGCTGGTTTTAAATGAAACAGTCTGATTGCTTTTAAACATTTTTTTCTAGTTGGGGCTGTTATTTTCCCTTCCATGGGATGTTTTGAAATGTACATCTTTGTTTTGAAAAAGACTGTAGCTCCTCCCCTTGGGGTTTCCCATAGAGCAGAGGTTCCTCCTGCCAGCCCTGTGTGAGCCAGGAGCTCTCCTGGGTGAGGGAAGCTGTCAGGGGAACTTTTCCAAGCATTTCAAGACCTTTGTGGGCTGCCAGAGTGAGGCAGAGGGGTGTAATGGAAACCCTGTCCCCAGAGAGGAAATGTGAACAGAATCCTGCCCTGTCTTGAAGCCTTGGGTTTTTTGGGGGGGGAAAGGTGACTTATTCTGTTTGTTCAGTTGCAGTTACAGAAACCACTCAGCAAAAGCAAAAGAATAAAATAAAAGCAAAGACACTTCCCCTCAGAGCTCCATCTTTTTCTTGCAAGTCTCATTTGCTGACACAGAGGACTTGTGCTGATATGAAACGTAGCTCCTGGAAAGGTGGAAGGGCTCTGCTCTGGGTTTTGAGGGGACAAAGAGTCCCTGGTGCTCACAGCACAGCAGAACCTGCCTGGGCTGGCCCTTAATTCCCCAGCATCGTGTCTCAGTCTGATCCCACTAATTCCAGAGGGGTTTCTCCTGATCAGCATCATCAGAGTGTGTGAGCCTGGCCCTTCTCCCACAGCTTTGGCACCTTCTGGAGCAGATCAAGCTCTGAACAAGAGCAGAATCAGACCTTCCAATGCCCTAAGTGAAGGCTGCAGGATTTGTCCTCTTTGCCACCAGTGGTGTAGGTGTTTTGTGGGTTTTTTCCCCCCACTGCCTCTTGCCATCTGGGAAAATAACACTTTGGCGAGTCAATGATAGAATGGTTTAATGTAATAAACATGAATCTGTCAGACTCAAGTGCCCTAAAATATTCCAGGCTGTAAATACAGGACCAACAGCGAGCTTGTTGATACAGCCTCAAGCCAGAACTAATCAGACATAGACACCATTTGCTTTCAATAGAAATTATATTCAAGAGGGCTGCTTCCTGCTTGCAGGGAAAGATGGGAAACAAAACAGAGTGATGTGGCACAGTGAAAGGAAAGAGTTCTCTCCTGTCAGGCAAAACATCACAGGGTTTCAATGCCTTGCAGGGATAGAGGCTCCCTATTTGACTAGAGATCCTGCTGACTCAGTTGGTGGCTGAAGATCTTCCCAGGAAGCAAAAACACACAAATGCATAAAATAAACCTTGTTGTGTGCAGGGTTGTAAATAACAGGTAGTGAAAGCAGAATCAGCAGCCAACAGGCTGGGGCTGTAAAACTGCACATGTTGGTGCTGCATCAGGACAAGAAAACAGCCCTTTACCTCCTTGATCTGGCACAGAGATAACATTAATTTGCCTTTCAAGCAGCCCCTCTGATGCCCAGGAAGGCAAATATCATCTGGTTCTGGAGTCTCTGCTGGGAGACTCAGCAAAGTACTGGCAGGAATTCAGTGCAGAGGCTTTCCAACCTCTATTACACTGGGTGTAAATCCAACCCAGCTCACTGATGGGAGAGAGGTGACTTATACTGGTGAAAATGAGAGCAAAATTCGTTGGAATTAGCCCTCTGAGATGGTTTGATCTGATCATTAGGGATGGGTAACAGGAAGCACACGAGCCTGTAGCCTCCTCAGCTCCACTGCAAGAACTATCCCTGAGCTAAGCAGAACTCTAACTTCAGCTCACCATTTCCACAGCATTATTATTCCCCAGTTATACTTTGCTGTGCTCCTTCCAGGACCCCTCTCCTCCCACTCCAAGCAACACACACATTATGGCACTTTTCCTTTGAGGACTGTAGATCCTGGGAGTATTAAACTCCAAGACCTGTTCTTACAAGATCAGCAGCTTTGCTTTGCGAGCTCAAGGACTTCAGAAAACTTGGAGGGGATCCAGGTTCAAGGGAACTTAACATAGATGTGACAAGGGCTCCCTGGTGCTAAAGTAATAAATAATAATTAATAATAATTAATCACTTAATGACGAGGTTCCCTGATCAGTGATGATCACAGCTTCATGGCTGATATCACCCATGCTTTGAGACAGATATGACAGGCTTGACCTTTCCTCCTCACCGGCTTTATGCTGTTATAATTTTGTTAAGGCAAACCCTCAGCTTGTGTAAATCAGCACAGCCAGAGTGACTTCTGATTTATGCCAGTACAGGAAGGGAATCACATCCCCTACATATTTTACCAGCCTAACAACCTAACACGTAGCAAGGCAGAGTCTGAGCAGGACTCTTTTAAACTGCTGTCTCTCACCTGCAGAGAGGAAAATAAAATCAGCTTTCAGGCTTCTTGGTATGATTGCTTCAGGGTCAGGAAGGGGAAACTCATTCTGTCTCTCCTCCCATGCAGTTGGTATTCTCCTCCTTCAACATATCACATGGCAGCTGAATTAGTACTACACTGCCTAATTACGTTTTATCACCTCTGGAACATCAGATTTCAGGCAGTGAAAGAAGAGCCGTGTATTTGTAGCTGCATCCAGAATCCTACCCGACTTGATACGGGAAAAAGAATAGGAGAGAAACACTCCCTCCACACCCAGAAAAGCTTTTCATATTCCTTTCTTCCTCCTCCTCCTGTGGCTCTTTTCACTTTTCCAGAGGCTGCAGTGAACTGCCTCCCCGATTGAAGCAAACTCCCTCTTAAGGCTTTATCTCTTGAACAGACTCGAGATGTTCTGGCCCAGTGCTCTGCTGTGTGGGCACCCTCCCCACTCCTGATGTGCTTATTATCCTCATTGTCATTGGCCTGAGTCATTGTGGGCTCTTTTTGTTACACTCCCTGGAATGGCCTGTGATAAAGACACTTCCACATTATTATTGCTTTTGCAAAGTTCTTTTTATTTCTTCTACGGCCAAACAATAACCTAAGGGGCCATATTGGAGGTAACGTATTAGAAAGTGCCCGCTTCATTATCAGCACAATATGGGCCTGTAATCTGATAATGATAAAAATCTGCCCCTTTGCTTTGGCTCTTATCATTTAATTGGACCGAGGGAGCACATTCGTGTGTTAATAATTTTATAATTGGTGCTATCTGCCGAGACCCATCAAAGGAACCGTGCACAACAACCTCTTTCAGTGCAAGCCATCTCCCTGATAAAATGAGCTTTATGGCATTTAAAAGTCCCTGTTATTGTTTGCAGGGCCCTCAGGGCACACAGCCCCCTGGAGCACCTGCAGCTTGGCACTCACCCACCTCTGTGAGCCCCAGCCCACACACAGACCCACGTGCTGTCACCTGGGGAGATGCTGGCTTCTGCAATGCCTTCTGCTCTGCTTTAACCAGCCATCCCAATATTTTGACAAAGCAAGGATGTATCTCTTCACACTCGTGTCTCCTTGTGCCTCCCAGCCCGGCTCACCTGAGGCGTCTCCGCTCTCTCTGCGCCATCTGCTCGTGAGCAGAGACAGCTGGGCCTGCACGGGTGTGAAGGGAAGCACACGCCAAAGGGTTTGCTTCCCCCAGCAGTGAAAACACCCAGGATGTGCCTACACTGACAGTCACGCAAGAGCCAAGCCTCGTTGTTAAATTCTGCTCCTGCCAGGGCTTTGCCCCAGCCCTGGGAGCTGTGGAGTGAGGGTGGTGTGAGGCCCAGAGGAGGTGACACCTCTGTGCCAAGGCACACAAGGACTGCACCAGCCCTGCTTCCTACAGCTCCAGCCACCCTACACTTGGCAGCTCTTCCCCACAGCACGGGCGCTTTGGCTGCAGCTATAAATACAGCAAAGCAAAACAAACAGGCCACAGATTGCTCTTTTGCCTGAGGGTAAATAGCATGGCTTGGCCCATTGCCATAGAGCTGAACTCTTCCTCCCCCAAAGTCCTCCTCATTGCTGCAGTCAGGGTGTCTTTTGGATGATGTGCCTATCAGGGAGATGATCCCACCCCTCCCCTCAGCCCTGGTGAGGCAAATCTGGAGTGCTGTGTCTGGTTCTGAGCTCCTCAGGAGGGGACAGACCTGAAGCTCCTGGAGCTATGGAGGGCTATGAAGATGATGAAGAGACTGGAGCATAACAAAAAAACTGAGGCTGATGCATTCACCTGATTCTATCTATAACCAGCCAAACTCACCAAATAAACGTGATGTATAAATCCTGCAGCAGCCATGCAACTGTGGCACCTGTCAGCACTGGTCTGCAGCACTGCTCTGCTTAAGGGGGAGGAAATGATGGCAGAGGGATGGGTTTGGAGCATCACAGTGCCTGTTTAGGACATCATCATTGCACCTCAAGTGTGGTTGGTTGCAAGTCCTGCCCACCCCTCTGTTTCACCACTGTTTCTGAAGCTCAAAATTGTCCCTGTGACCAAATGACTCAGCAGTGTGCCAAAAACCCCATCAGCCTCCCACGCTGCAGCCTTGCTTTACTGAGCAGGAGAGCAGAGGAATCAGGGCTGACCCTTTGGAGAGTGGTGACCAACATCAGGCACCTGAATTTCTGCAAGGCCCCTTTTTGCACCCCACCTTCACCTCCCAAAACAGCACAAGGCAGATCTGAAGGCAGGATGTACAAATCTTTGATAATTTGTCTTTGTCAGACCTATTTTAGGGCTGGATCTGATGCTGTGCTGGGGAAAATTTGTAGGAATTTTCTGGTGCTTTCCAGGAATTCCTGGGTCTAAAAGCTCTTGTGCCCAGGATTTCCTGCAAAGCTCTGGAACCCCACAGTTCAGCAGTCTGTCATTAAAATTATTTGGACAGAAGCTGAGAGAAAGTTATCACAGGCTCCCCCACTGCCAGCTTCTTCCCAACACTCTGATCTATTTATGCCTCACAGAGGAATTAAAAAAAAATTAACAAAACTGATTTACATTTGACCTTATCACATCTGTATAGGTCTGTTCATGCATCAATCAAAGGGAGAGAAAAAAAAAAAAACAAAACAAAAAAAACCACCCTCAATCTGTAATAGGCCTTTACAACAGCTCGGTATCAGCCATCTGTGCATACATGGATGGCAGAATGATGGGAGAAGAGGCAAAACCCCACAAGCTTTGTGTTCCAGAGGCCTGCAGGGTCTGGAGGGGACATCAGGAACTTTATCCTGAGGCTGGCTTGGCACCTGCCACACAGTTCTGTTCCCCAGGCCAGGTCTGCCTCAGGCACTGAGACGTCCCTGACCCTGCTCAGCTCCTTGGGCTGGGACAGCTGAGGGTGCAGGTCCTTCCCTGGAGCTCCCTGCCCCATCCCCAGGAGGGGAACTCTGGGCCATCTGTGCTAGAAAGCACCAAGCAAGCACTGGGCCAGGGAAACCACACCCAGGAACCACAAGGGCCCCAAAGGCTCTTCATGCCCCCTTCTCCACCTTCAAATCCCTCAGCCCTGTCAGGGGACCCAGCCTTTTTATATCCCAGAATAAGCACTGGTTTGACATGAGCAACGATGATTGATATAGGAAGGGTGGAAGACTAATTAAACCCCAGAGCTTTATTATTTCCTTCAGCTCCTGCAAGATCTGGCTGTCTAAAGGTGCATTTATGTGAGTTTTAAGTGTTCTGTGCAAATTCTGTTCTGTGCTTGTGAAAGGCCCTGGATTCCCCAGCATGGAGAAGAAAGTTCTCTGTTTGCTCTCAGGGCTGTTACAACAGAAGGTCTGGGCCAAGCTCTGGAGGGATTCTCAAGGATTCCACTGGGATGTTCAAGGCACTGCTGTTTTGTCATCTATTTCCATCCTTACCAATGTGCTATGTCTACACAGAGACCAAACGAGGACCCTGGAACTCCCCTGCTTTTTAGCCAAAGCAGTTGAAAAAGGCATTGTTCCCACCTGCAGGGTCTGGAAGCTCTTTGTCAGGAGCCCTCAAAGCTGCTAAAGTACAAGGTGTGATGTCCTGCATGGGAGTCACCAAGCTGTGCCTGCACCAAAGGCTTCCACTGGCTCTACTACATCAATCAAAAGCCTGATTGAAATTAAAACTAAGGCCCAGATTTTGAAGTTTAGACTGCTGCCTCGGTGATGTGACAATAATGGGAGGTAACACGGTGGTGCCTGAAAAGAAGCAGAGATGTTGTGCACAAGGCAACAGCTTTGGAGCAGAGAGATCCTCTGCAGCTCTGCCAGGGGTCCAGACCAAACTGAGCTTGGTTCCCTCACTGCCAAACCGCTGTATTTGGCTTTGGTGCCTGAAGGGACAGCCCCAGCTCCTGGCCTTGCCTGTCCCAGCATTGCAGAGCCCTTGGTGAGGTTTAACAGCCTTCCCACCCTGCTGTGGCTCTGAATGCACCCACAGTGCCCTTGGCTAGAACCTGCCTTGGGGGGGATGAGCAGGGACCTCTCCCCTTCAGCAGGGAATTCCTTAACAATTCACAGAATCACAGAACTTCCAGGTTGAGACCTTCAGGATCATCGAGTCCAACCCATGCCCTAACACCTCAACTAAACCATGGCACCAAGTGCCACATCCAGTCTTTTTTTTAGACACATCCAGGGATGGTGACTCCACCACCTTCCCAGGCAGATCATTCCAGTACTTTATCACTCTTTCTGTGAAAATTTTTCCTAATATCCAACCCATATTTCCCTTGAGGAAGCTTGATTCAATAGGGACTTCTGATGAATCTGTCATTCTGCATTTCCTGGAGCAGAGCCCAAATGTGCAGCCACGTCTCTCCCCCAGTGCTGCTTTAAAAGCTGGGTCCTACCCACCAAACCTCTCAAGACAAATGGAGAAGCAGAAATAACCCAAAAGTTCCAAGCACCACCCAATCAAATGCTCCTGTTTCCTTCCTTTAAAAATAGATACCAATTTCCTTTCCTCCCCACTTCCCAGGGCAGTTCAGAGGATTAATTAATATTGGATACACGTTTGGGCCTGACACACTTTATAAGCAGTTAGTATTAATCAGATTGAGTTTGATCAGCTCTGGCTCAGCCAGCCCTTGTCAGGTACTGTCACAGCTCAGTGCTCACTGCCAGCCCTGGGCTACCTGACAGAGCTGTGTCCTGGACCCACCACTGCCCCTTAGGCCACTGCAGCATTTCCCCACCCTTCCACACCATGGGATATCCACAGAACAACCTGGACTAGTGGAAGGTGTCCCTGCCCATGGCAGGAGTGGAACTGTGTGAGCCTTAAAGTCCCTTCCGACCCAAACCATTCTGGAACTCTGGGAGAACTTGGATGTCAGTAAAAACCACTTTTCTGCCTGTGAGGTCTCTGCTAAGTGGGACTTTTGAGGTTGGAGGAGCTGTTCAGCATGTCTTGTTTACCCCTCGAGTGATGTAACACAACAGGCTCCTCTGAGAGGCAGCTCTACAACTGTTCTGCATTTTGAGGATACATTGAAGAATCCCCCCTTTGGGACACGGGAGTGTGATCTCATGTGCCACGTGTGTGAGCAGCAAGCACTCCAGGGAGAAACTCATTTTCCATCACATCAAACAGTTCACAACAGTGCTCTGAATCGTGCCTCCCTCTGCAGTCAAGGGGAGCAGGACCAGCCCCTCTGAGGGGAAATGAACTTGCCCCAAGGTCAGTGTTTGGGGTGGAAGGACCTTCACCCACTGCTCTTCACCCGTGCTGGTGGGACCTCAGTGGGCTGCTTTCCTTGCAGAGGACTGATGTCATTTTATCCTGTTTTCTGTCTGAGTAAAAAAAAAATCTTTTCTTGGCAGTTCTGTTGTACAGTTTCTATTGCTTCAAGCTAGAAATAGGAAAAAAGTAAAACCATGTGAGGTGCCAGACTGGTGAGGGAGGAACTGGGACCTATTTACCCCACTTTCCCCTGCAATAAGGCAGAACAAGCTGACTTTCCCTGGCTATAGATAGACCAAGGCATGTCCTATATCCTGCCTGCAGAGCCAAGTGATGCTGGCTCAGCATTAGCCTGGCTATCCTCCAAAATTGGATTTCCAATTAATAGCGTCGACTCATCACAGAAAAGAGGGAGCTCAGGTCTTAGTTGAAGGTCAAGGAACTTTGGGCAGCACAGGAGGGATTTACACAGCCCCCAGCTTCCCAATCACCTGCAGCACACAGGGAGAGGCCAGGCCCAGGGCAGGAGCCTTTTGCCCAGGTGGATGGAGCCACGAGCTCGAGGTGGCTGTTCCTAAACCCAGCAGCACTGCAGGAAGGGGGATAAGGACACAGAGAGCTTCCCCCCAGCATTGGCAGCCACTGGGATGGAAGAACATTTTTACCCTCAGCCAACAAAGGCACAAACCCCACCTGGGCTGGGGATGAGAACAGCTACAGGAGTAGTGTTCGGATTATCTTAAGGAGACTCAGCTCACTCCACACCTTCCCTCCTTCCATGCCAAAGGACCAGGACCAGCCAGGGGTCCTCAAGCTGTTCCCTGCCTCTGATGATTCCCTTGGAAGCAGAGCCACAGCACAAACATCACCTTACAGCCACCATTTGCACTTGGAAGTAATTCCCATTCTCCTGCTTAGGCAAAGGTTCATGATTTGAGGTTGGAGGGGAGAAGAGGGAGGGAGAAGATATTTTATTTATAACTGCACATTCATTTGATTAAGAGCTGTTTCTGAAAGATTTGCCTGAAACAATATGAAGGGAAGGGGTGGGGCAGCAGGGAAAAGAAATCATGCACCAGAGTTTAATCCCAGCAGCACTGCAGAGGGCTGGGAAGGGGTGGCACTCTCCACACAACCCCTTCAGAAGCAGCTGAGCTCATCCCCAACTAAAGGAGACAGCAGCTCCTGGAAGTTCTCTTCCCACACACCTTTGGAGTAAGGAGTCTGTTCTGGGCAGGTAGGGTCCCAACCAGTTGGAGAAGGCTTAAATTCCCAAGGAAAGGACCAAAAATCCATCTGCTGAGCCTCACCAGACCACCTCCTCCCCTCCCCGAGCGTGCTGTGGCCTGGCAGGACAGTATAATCACCTTATCAGTATTTCCCTGTCATATAAATTCACACGCACAAAAATCAATTAACCACCAGTGTTGCTGATTATAAATCAACTATTTACATAATTAATTACTGTATTTTAATAAATGGTATGCAGGAAAGGAAGCCAGCAAAATATCGCCATTCTTTTGGTGCCATCAATTATTTGGAAGGGAAGGCAATTATATTAAATCTTTCTTCCACCTAGCTCTCTTGTCAAGGGAAATTCCTCCCCTTCCTTCAGCTGATTCAAAGCCTGGAACTGAGCCTCCAACATCACATTACTAAATTGCTTAAGCAGCATTTTAAATAACAAAAAGGGATATCATTTAATTTTTCTGAAACATGAAAATCAATAAGCTGTCCTTCAGCTTCCCTGAGTGATTGGCCAGGGCTGTCTCTCTCTGAGCTAATTCAATTTTCAGTCTTATTTGGAGGAACCAAGGTTTCAAAAAATAATCAGGCTGATCTTACGGGCCTATCTGGGATTTCAACGAGGAATTCCTTTCACTGAATTAGGTATCCTGTCTGTTTGAAAAGGAGATGCATTTCTGTCATTATTTGGAGACAGACCCCGGTCAATAATTCTGATATTTATGGGTGTTCCATGGGTTACAGTTCCTTGTACATCCCTGTGCAGCCACGTGGGAAGCAGTGGCTGGATGAGGAGTCCATTGACTGCAGGGGTGAGGATCTTTCCATGGTGGAAGCCCAAAAATCATCAGAAGAGGTCCCTCCCTGGAAATTTTTGACTCTTGGGTGCATGGTGGGAGGAGAGTTCACAATGCTGAGCACCCTTCATCAGGGGCAAGAGCACAGCCCAGGAGCCTGGCTGGGTGGGAGCCTTGCAAGCTCTGGGTGGGAGGAAAACCAGCAGCTGCTGGGAGGGACTGCATCCTGCTCTGCTGAAGGCCCACAGAAGGATTCCAGCAGGATGCTTGGATTGCAAAGATGCTTCCTCCTTCATGCAGCCGTGTAGATGAACTCCCTAACCACTGCCCATCTGCAGGGGGTTTCAGCTCCATGCCCAGCAAAGCTTCAGTGCAGCCAGCAACTCATCCCATGCTGGAGGACACCAGGTCATGCTGAACTTTGCCACAGGGAGTTCATATTCAGCTGTGTTTTCCCTTCAGAGGGCAAGGAGAGAGGCATTGATAGTGTTTGTGAAAGTCCCCATCAAAGTGCTGATGAATTGCCTTTGGGGCCTTGGTCCTGATGCTTTTCAACCCACTAATTCAAGGGTTTGTATGCTTATAAATGAAGTTTGCCTAGCAATGTGGTTTTGGCAGCCCATCTCCAGGAGTGGCCAGCAGAGGATGCTTGGGGAAAGAATAAGAAACAAGTACAGCACGAATTTTTACCTTACCAGCAAGCCAGTGAAAGGAAGGCTGAGCCAGCTCTTACATCTGGAACATTCTTGCTGGTAGTAATGCTCCAGGAATTTTTCTGAAGTGGAACTAGCATCTGCATGCCCTTCCTCCTGTTTGAGGAGTGCATCTCCCTCCCTTTGGGACTGATGCAAGGGTCCAGATGTGACAGCAAGGGGGGCTGCACCAATATCAGAGCAGGGAAGACAGAAAACAGGTCATTTCTTTACAACAGCTTATGAGATTCTGTGGGAAATGATCACTCATTAGAGATTTCACAGGAAAATCAAGCAGAAGGATAAATCTGCTCAGCAAATCCTGACGTCAGCTCCAGCATTAGGTCATGCAGCACAGAGGGAGATCCCTGTTCAATTCACTGAGATTATAGGCTCATCCATCAGAGTCTCACCAGTTTCATCTCATTACACTCATCCACCCCAGAGCATAAACGATGCCGTAGCCATTACCTGGGTGGCTGCCCCATTTTACAGATAAACTGGGATAGAAGGAAAAATTCAGGTGACCTCCCCAAGGGCAGAGGCTGAGAACAGAAAAATGGGCACCCAATTCTTCTTGCTTTACCCACATGAGAGATTTCTCCCTCCACACACACACACACACACACACACACACACAGAGGTCTGTGTGTTTTCCAGAGTGTGTGTTTACATGGAGCTCAATCATAACAGAGCAAATTTGAACATCCACTGAACCACCATAAACAACACTCGGTTTGAAACATTTTCTCCATCTTTCAAGATTATTGCAGCATCTGTTGATCACATTAAGTTGTAAGTGTGCTGTCTCCATGGAGACTGCAGAGTCTCCCTGGGTTTCCAGTTACTGTATGTGGCTTCAGCTGCAAGCAGAGTCACCCAATGAGTCAATTGCTATTCCGTGTCATGAAAGGGAAGGATGTCACCAGGCTGATTGTTGGACATGCTGGAGAATGAAGCTGGATTTACCATTGCTCTTTCTTAAAGGGGCATTGGTATGGGAGCGACACCTCAAATGGGGATTTGTGTGAAGTTTTGTTCCGTGACACTCCTTAAAAGCAGTAGACATCCTTCTTCCTTGAAAAGATCTCCATTCATCCATAGGGAAGTTCTCCCCATGAATTTGCACAAGAACCATGAAATAACCAGAAACTCTCTTGTGAAACAAGCAGCAACAGATAAAAGCCACTCTTCAAGGGGAAAAGGACTACAGTTGAAATCCCTTTTGCTTTTAATCAGCTTGAGGGCCCCTCACAAGAAAGGTAAGGAGAGTATTTTTTGTAATGGATCAGGGCTGAATTCAGGAGCATTCAGCCAGCACACAAAGTGACACCAGTAATGAGGAAGCTCAGTTAATTTGGCTCACAGACTTCATTCTGTCAAACGATTGGAAGCCCTGGAATTCTGTCTTTTAACTGTGCATTTGCTTTTAGTTCTTGTAAAGGGAAAAAAACTCCCATCATAATATTTGAGTTCAAATCCTACAGGAGGCAAATTAGAGCCAAAGCAAGCAATGACAAGAAATGAACCACCTCTTGTTGAAGATGCATTATAAATAAAAACCCCAAAGTATCAATCTTTTTTTTTTTTTCCTTTTCTCCCAATCTAAGAAGTCAAGAGAAGCTGACTAGGCTTCACAGCCTTTGCAGAGAGGCTTGATTCAAGAGGTTTCCTGCAAGAACAGGAGAATTTGTGCTGATGAAGGAGGAATACGTGCAGGACCAAGGTTCCTCCCCATAATCACGTTTCCAGCCAGTGCATGATCATTTTCCCCTTCTTTTTCTCCTTTCTCTGCACCGTCCACCTGCAGTCCCTGCATGAATTGGAAAATTCTTCTCTCAGGATCACCTCTGCCTGAGAGAAACCCCTGCTCCCAGAGCATTCCCACCCCTTCCACCCAGCTGCTGCAGCACTGTCATGTTGGTGGTGGGCAGGGAGAGGCTGCAGAGGGTGGGAGCTGCTCAGGATCAGCATCAGGGGCACTGCCTCACTGGTAATCCCACCTTGGAAAAATCCAGCTCTGTACCCAAATGCTGGTGGAGGAAGTGAGCTCTCTCTGCATCCTCAGCTGAAATCTCACCATTCCCTTTTCCAATCCTCCATATGGTCAGAGCACCTGTCTCCATCTTCCCTCTCCCAGAGAATGGGCTGCTCCTCACTCCCCCTTCCTGTTCTGAGAGAGGCACAGAGGTGCTGCACAGCCTCAGTTGGGGCAGCCAGATGTGCCACTGCTCTGCATCCATTTCCAGCAGAGCACAGCAGCCTTGGGATTCATCAGGCTGAGACCTGCCCTTGAACCCGTGTGGCTGATGTGGAACCACGCTCTCAGCCACACCAGCACTCTGTGCTCCCCCTGCCTTACACCCTTGCACTTCCCAAAACACCACCACAGCTTGCCTGGGAACGAGGGGCCCTTCAAGGGGCACTGAGCTTCACTGTGGTCACAGGCTTTGCACAAGCAGAGCAAACCCCAGAGATGATTGAGTGTGGCATCCCAAAAGGAGGGGAGGGAACAGAAATAAACAAACTGCTCTGCTCTAAATGAAAGAGCTGCTGGATTTAATGTGACAGGGCCGGGGATGCTTCATTTGACACAGACTGGCAGCAGCCTGGTGATTGGCAAGAGCTGGGGATAATGGCTCTCAGGACTGTCATAACATCACAGGATCATCTGCAGAGCAGCCCAGCCAGCCCCAAGCAAAGTGTGGGATCTGCTGGGCTGTGCTTAAAAGTGAAATAAGCTCAGTGGCTCAGGACTCTCCACTGCCAGGGTCTGGAGGGAGGCAGCTGCAGGATCCAGGATCACACACACCTGGCTGAGCTCTTGGGCACTGTCTGGTTGTTCACACCTGTGGAAAGAGCAGCTCCCAGGCCACTCAGAACTGCAGACTTGTTGCTTCACATGTTTCTCCATGAACAGAAAACCTTGAAGGAGGCAAGGAGAACAGTGTAACTGAACAGCCCTCAGCAGTACACTGCAGAGCACTGACTTCTTTTGCATAAGTATTGGCAGCCCTGAAGTGCAGCGCTACTCTAATTCCAGGACCTGTCACCAGCAGCTGAGTGAATCTTCAACTTGTGCCCAGAAATATCCTGGAGAAAGGTGGAGGCTACAACACTGCACACAGAGCTAGTCCAAGCTCCTTCAGTGCTGGAGGAAGGATTAAAATTTATTTTTAGAACAAGAACAAGAGAAAAGAGCTGAGGGAATTCCCAAATATGGGCTCTCTTGGACACTACTACCACCACAGGCAAAAGTCTTAAATACACCATGAGCTGTGCCTTTCTACAAAAGAGGAGGGCAGGAGCATGGCAAAGACAAATCTTCCCCCAAAGGGCACTGTTCAAACCTAGCAATACCCCAAAGATCTTATAAGACTTGGAGGCAGGTCAGAGATTTCTCTGGGAGTAGCAGACTTGCTGCCTTCTAAAACACTTCACTATCAGAAGGCTGCAAATAGCTTAAATTGCTATAAAAATTCCACCCTTGCAGAGCTCTGGAGTGCAGTGCAGTGCTGGTGCTGTTACACCAAGGCTTCCCAAGGGGGGTGCAAACACACATTCAAAGGCTTTATTCAGCAATAACACGGCCAGCAGGACCTGGGAAAGGATCATCTCCCTGTTCTGAGGCTGCACCTCAAAACCTGGGGTCAGTTTTGGGCCCCTCACGCCAAGCAAGACATTGAGGGGCTGGAGCGTGTCCAGGAAAAGAAACAGAGCTGGGGAAGGGTCTGGAGCACCAGGAGCAGCTGAGGAATCTGAGGGGGCTCAGCCTGGAGAAAAGGAGGCTCAGGAGGGACCTTGTGGCTCTGCACAACTCCCTGACAGGAGGGGACAGCCGGGGGGGTCAGGCTCTGCTCCCAGGGAAAAACAGCACAAGAGGGAGCAGCCTCAAGCTGTGCCAGGGGAGGTTTACACTGAATATTAGGGAAAAATTCTTCACCAAAATGGTCTCCAGCCCTGACACAGGCTGCCCAAGCACTGCTAGTCATCATCCTTAGAGGATTTAAAAGATATGGAGATATGACACTTGGGGATATGGGTTAGGGCTGGCCTTGGGAAAGAGTTGGGTGTGATGATCTTGGAGAGTTTTTCCAGCCTAAACAAACCTGTGGTTCCACTGTTGGATCTCACACACAGATTACATTCTCCTCTGCCTGTGTGGAAAACAACAGCTTCCCTTCTCCCCTCTAAATGCATTTACTTCCCTGAGTTCAGGCTGGGGAGGGTGATGCTGGCACTGCTTTGAGGCTGGGTACAAGCTCCTGCTCCAGTCCTGGAGCTGCAGTTCTGCTGGGGCATTTCTTTTCCTTTTGCTCTTGGCTGTGACAGCAGAGCAGCTGTTTGGGTGGGAAAGCACTTGTGTGTGAGCAGTGGTGTGGCTCAGTTGGTGCCCAAGCTGTATTTATGGTTTTCAAGGCTTGAAGCTGGCACTGTCTGCCTGAACAGGCTGGTTTAGAAACTGTGTCTGGTTCCAGAACCACACTCAGTTTGCAATGGTGGAACAGGATATTTCAAAACAAGCCAGGCACTGGCTTCCTTCTAGGTTAATCCATGCAATTCCTGCCTTGTGTGTTTGGGAATATTCACAGTCCCCACAGCTGCAATGCAGTGCAGCAGCTGCGAGCCTTCCCTGTTCACCTCTCGCATGTAAGAAAGAAAATAATCAGATCTTCCTGCATTTTGATAACCTGTGGCTACACCAGCCCCAAAACCTGCTCAAATTAGAGGGGAAAAAAAGATGCACTGAGGTCCAGCACTTACAAATGACCCAATGGGCGATTTTTTTCTCTGCAAGATGCCATCATTTCCTCTGACCAAAGCCTTCCAAATCAACGGGTGTTAAGAGCACTTGGAAAAACATTACTTAAAGAGAATTTTTTTTTTTTTAAAGGGCAGCTGGTGAAACCTACAACCCCAGTTGCTAAAATCAGCATCGTCTGTTATTTCCCATACTGTCGCAAAATGTTCCATTTTATCTGAACTAAAAACAGCTTTTCTCTGCTGGAAACATGCAAATATCATTCCTTCATAAAGAAGCCACCAGATGGGAACTTAATAACTGTAGACTCTAATTCGCGTTGCCTGGAGTTGCAAAAACCACCAAACTTTGAAAATTCTTGTTTATACCCTGCTTATTCAATGGTTTAAATATGTTTCCATGCACAGGCATCTGGCCCACAGCCAAACTGTGTTAATATCAGGGCTGCTTCTCCATGCAGGACACCAGCTGAAGTGACTGGTGGTGTTTTTGGCTCTTCTTGGCTTTTTTTTTTTTTTTTTTTTTTTTTTTTAAGGGAGATTTACATGGGGTAATTGCTCTGAAGGTGAGCTGGTGGGAGTACATCAGCTCTGCCAAAGCTGCCCTTTTTCTCTGTGCTTGTTATTTCACTCACTGTTCATTTTTTTAACATAAAGTCTGTTCCCCCCACATCAAAATGTCTGTGAAGTGAAGCAGACATTTTTCTGCTCTTGCAAAAGTTGTGGGAGAGAAAATTTTATAGGAGTTTTATGGATGCCTAAATGGCTCTGCTGTAGGAGAGGAAGAAAAAGTGCACAAGAAGGAGATGGACAGCAAAGCACAAAGCAAGAGTGATATCCCTCTGTGCTCAAAAATATAAGCAGAGGAATACAGAACCCAGAAACAGCAAAAGAAATAAATTCTTCATGGATCCATTTATAACCAGAACAAGTGTTTGCAGTGCAGGGAATAAAAGCAGGCACTGACAGGGCAGCTTTCACATTAACTCTACCCATCCTCCAGGACTCTTTCAGAGCATTTTGGTGCAGGCTGAGCCTGGCTTTGTGTGCCAGCAACTTTCAACAGCTCCCTGTGAGGCCTGATTCACCTTCCTCCCTGGTGCTTGGCCCCTGGAGCCTCATCTCTGCCCCACAGCACCCTTTGGGCAGGGACAAGCTCCTACATGCACACCCACAATTCAGCACAGACCCCTACAGGGGCTCACAATTGATTTAGACTTCCAGGAACATGGGTCAGTGTGCTCAGGCAGGTAAGGGGACTTTTCCTCCCACCAGGACTCACCTGCCCTCGCAGCTGATGGCCAAGCCCATGCTGGTTTCACAGCTGGCACTGCACCACACTGACATGTTGGGGTCTCAGCCTGTCACTGCTGTCCCCTGCTAAGGTATCTGATAAGCACAGAGGAAGGAACACATCAATTCCTTCCTCAATTCATAACCAAAGGAAAATCCAGCTATTAAAAGGAGGCCCATCAGCGCTCCAACACTGAAGGAGAAGCTCAGGAGGAATGAGGAACTCACAGCTTCGGTGGGAAAATATGTGCCTCAATCACCCATTCACCTCAAGCAGGTAATGAGAAGTTCACCCATTCTCTAGAGATGAGCCCAGGAAGGGAGGCTTGAGATTTCACCCAGACAGTAAATGATAATTAAAACCTGCTAAATCTACCATAATTTTTTTTCTCTCTTGGTGTACAAAGAAGAAAGAAGAGAGAAGCAGGAAGGGAGGGAGGCATTTTATTCTTGCATCTAACCTGTTTTCCAGATGAGCTTTTCAATGATCAGATTCAATCTACTGTAAAAACTTCCCAGGGAGAGAAACCCTCAGCGCATGAACCAAAAATGTAATGATCTGGGAAATGTATTCCTCTTTAGAGGGAAGAAAACTGGTTTCAACTTTTTGCTCCCACTTTTATTGTTCACAAACTATGAAGGTTTCTTTGCCACAGTGTGGAGAGACAGTGACAGAGCCGTGACACTGAGCCAGCCACAGGCACGAGGAGATGAGGTTTGTGTCAAACACACTTCCCTTGAGGGGGCTGCCAAACTGCATCAGATCCAATCTCTGTCTGCTCATTCTCCTCCTCACATTAAGCACCGTCCTGGACTCTACCAGGAAGAGACTGGCCTAAATGTGTGGTTTAATAAACCTGCAGCAAAAGTTATATTTTATATTTTATATTTTATGTTTTATATTTTATATTTTATAGTTTATAGTTTATAGTTTATAGTTTATAGTTTGTATTTTATTTATATTTTGTATTTTATTTATATTTATATATTTATACGTTCATAATTTATGTTTTCATATTTATACTATTTCTATTATTTCTATTATTTCTATTATTTCTATTATTTCTATTATTTCTGTTTATATTTATATTTATATTTATATTTATATTTATATTTATATTTATATTTATATTTATATTTATATTTATATTTATATT
>VZUI01033773.1:0-84715 GCA_013401135.1 Cettia cetti
AAAAAAAAAAAAAAAAAAAAAAAAAAAAAAAAAAAAAAAAAAAAAAAAAAAAAAAAAAAAAAAAAAAAAACAAAAACAAAAACAAAAAAAACCCACAGAATAATTAATTAGTTAATTAGAAAATGAATTAATTTTCATTGTTTTGTCTACTATCCCAGTACCTATATGCCTTTTACATGCATATTTATTGTGGGATCTTTTTATCTAAAGATGCAAAGATATAAGCCAAAACACTGAGCATATCACATCTACTGGTGATGATTAACACATATTTTGAATTTACTTGATCTTAATGGGCTTTTTCTAGCCTTTTTTCATTTCTTTTGGAGACAAAAATGGATGGTTACACTACGGTATGCCAAACTATCTTTTTTCCATGACACATGAGGCACCAGGTAACTAAGTACTGAAGACTCCAGAATCCAGACATTTTTTGATCTAAAAAATTACTTGGTCCATACAAGGAAGCATGGACCAGCACCTCAGCCAACAACTGGGAAGCAATAAGAGACATTGAAGGCGGCGGTGATGAAATTCATGAGATGTTGTTCTCCTCCAGGCTCTGCTACTGGCTTACCTTACACTAAAACTGGAAAAGGAAGTTAAAAAGAACAGCAAAAAGTTCAGCAAAGAACACGGAGGTCTTTGGGTAAGAATAAGCAAAAAAGAGCCAGATAAAACCATTATTCTGGCACAATAACCACGTAGCCACTGGAACATATTGAGTCACATGGTTCTCATGTATCACTTGAAGAGCTATCAAGTCACAAAGTAGGTCATCACATTGCTTCAGGACACCATGTGGGTTTCTAAAAGGCAGCCATACTGAGGAGGTTCACTAGCCCCCTCAAGCAGTTTGACAAAGAGCAAGGGCACATGTGGCTCTGAATTGACACCAGAGTGTATATACATAATTCTGCTGTTGACCACACTGTCATTTTTCTCCTTATGCTGATCCTTTTCATTGTCCAGAAACTAACATCCATCCATCCTTCCTTCCTTCCTTCCTGCCTTCCTGCCTTCCTGCCTTCCTTCCTGCCTTCCTGCCTTCCTTCCTGCCTTCCTGCCTTCCTTCCTGCCTTCCTTCCTCCTCCTCTCAACCTGTCACAGAATGAAGATGTTTCCAAACTGCATGGAGAACACTATCAGGGTAGGAATAAACCACATCTGTAAAAGTAAGCATTTCTATTTTTCTTGTTTAACCATGTAATTACAAACAGGAGAAAAGAGGTATCACACATACGTGAGATTTTACTGTTTCACAAATGCTTTTCTTCACCTTCCCACATGCACAGTGGGCATCCAACTGTATTTTAGTCATCTATCCTTCAGCTTCTGAGGAACAGTAAACCAATCTTACTGTTCTGAAAATGAATGGGTAGACCCACTAACGTTAGACAGACCTTGGCTAATGTAGACCAGAAACAATAAAAGTCCATGCAATTTACTGCTGGTTTAATGAAACATATTCACACTGAAGAAATGCTACTTTTTTTCTTTTACCGGCTCCACTCACTTTATTACACAATCTTCTGTGCCTGTGTCATTAAATCCACCAACTTTCTGGACCATAGCCTCTACAGACATCTTCCCTTGGTTAATGAATATCTTCCAGACAACATTCATTTTATTGACATCCATAAAAGTCCAGGGTTATTTGCCTTGCAAAAGTTAGATTTTATTGGCTGTGTATGCTTCAGTTAGTTAATTAAGAAGTAACCAGCAACAGCCTTGGCTTATCTTGATTTTAAGAACTTTGTCTGGGTCAATTTCAGTGCTTTAACACGTCAGTTTAGCATGATTTTTTCCTGCACATTTTTCCATAGCCTAAAACAATGGCGAAAAATCATTTACATTTCTTTCTATTCTAGTCATGCCTGAAGGTTCATACTCTACTGTGCATTTCATATGTCTTCCAATAACATGACAAAAAGAGTCCACGCTTTCCAGAAGCTCACAATACAACAAGGTGGCAGTAAAAATTAAATTATTAATGAAACATTGACTGATAAGGTGACCTACTCATAAGCAAAACTTAGAGCCTGTAGAAAAGTCACAGAATTCAGAAAAAGTTTGAGGGCATTTCTTATGGTTTCTATGTTAATAGACATCAAATGTTAAATGGATTTTAAATCTTGTACAGAAAGTTCATAATTCTGTATCTAAAAAACAGAAAACATGTTTTAGGCATTAAATATAATTTGTTTGGTGAGGTTTTTTCCTCCCATATTGGGTTTATTCACACCTCTGAGTATTCACATATTGATGATCAAACAAGCCTAGAAACAAAGCTCAGCCTTATTGAGTCTTCATGGTGTTCTTTCAGTGATCAAGAGACTGAACTAAACAGTCATTTTTGATGTTCACTCATGATTATTATGATGTCATTGCAGGATCAGGCCTCCAGAAAGCTCACTCCTCTCCTTCAGGTGCAGTGCAGGTGATTAGCAGGATTGGGATTTTTGCATCAGCTAAGGGCCAAGGCCAGTGTCTGAAGACAAGAAAACCTGTTTGTGGCAGGGACCCCTGCTACCAAACCTACAGTGAGACACAGCAAATACCCTTGCAGGATGATGGTTCATCAAGTATTTCCAAAGGGCACAGGTGAACAGCAAAATATTTGTGATTTAAAAATGTTTCCTGACAGTGCAAAAGAAAATATCCTTGGACACATCTGACTGAACATTTTTTTAGCGGCTTTTCCATTTGTAATTCCCATCCATATGTGACATGAAGGGCCATTTTCTATCCCTATAAAGTACATAATGGAATATTTGTCTGTTAGGCAGGTGACACTTTTGCAGACACTTCTTGAACAAGGATATTATATACTGCATGAAATCCTTCATACTTTGCACAGAGTGATCTTTTTACCATATAGATTTTGTACAAGACTTATGGAGTAAAAGCAGAGAACATGGGACACATTCAAAGCTCTCCTCTAAAACACATGGTCCATGGTATTCTGTGCTGCCCCTACAGCACCATTTTCCCCAGCCCGTTTTAACCTGATGATCTTTGCAATGTAGAAAGAAGCCAAAGGTTTCCATTATATCAATCTTTTTCTTATTATTACCTCTTTATTAAAAAAAAGTACATTTGCTGACCAGTCAAAGATCTCCGTGCCTCTCCTTCTTGACTTGCTTTTGGAAAGAAGGGACAAAATCAAGCAATGGATTTTCTTGCCTATTTTACATTACTCTAATTTAGAATATTTTGTTGAAGTACTGCACTGAACAAGAAGCCTCTCCCTGTCCCCAGAGGGCATTTGTGATGCACTGATATGCATGCTAAAGAAAGATTTGTGTTCCACATGGACCACGGCTTCAAAAATAGCATCATCTCTGCAGTACAAAAGGTGCATTGCTCAGAGGGAATGTTCTGCAGTCAATCTGATGACTTCTGTGACCTTTTTCAACGAGATGAGGAAGATCATAAGACCTAAGCATTGCCCTCTTGGTCCCCAGCCTCAGAGCTGTCAATGCCTTGGTGAAAGCTGTAGCTGCATATACTTCCCTTGTAGCAGTTGCAATCTGACACAAAAGATGACTTTGAAGACAGAACCAGGCCAGTCACGGTGCCAAATCAGCACAGGGCTGAATAAAACTTCAGACTGATAGCTGCATTCTGATAATTACAACTATTAAAATATTTCCTGAATTTATCATTAGAAAAAGTAAGTCTAAAAATAATGATTCTTGCGTGCAGTGGTCCAGAATTTTAAAAAGTAACATAAAAATCCCAGCAATCATTGATTGCACATTGAGAGTGAAAACTGTTTAATGTCTAGGAAGAACAGCTAAGACATCTGGGTTATTTTCTAAGCTCTGCCACAGGTTTTTTGCATCTCCTGGGCCTGGCTACTTAAACTGTAAAAAACTACTCAGCAGCTGCAGCCTGCAATGTGCTTTGGAGCCCTGGACCTTCACTCACTAAGAATGAGGATCCAGCTGGGACACACTGGGGCTCTCTTATGGCCTTCAGGGGAAGAGGAGATTTCATCATCCCACACAGATTGGAGTGAAAACATAGAAATCATCCAGGCAAAGTGTGCCTAAGCTTCTCCAGTACTCCAGACCTCATCTAAGAATACAAAGATAGAGGAGAGGAAAGATGCGAAAGGCAACATGAGGAAAAAAAGAAATAAGGAAAGATGGAAAAATCTCCTGCTCCAATAGGTCCTAAAGCACTTAAAGTCTTCACAATAAAATGACTGTAAAAATACAAATAATTATTGTCTTTGTATTTTTATATACACAAGGTGTTACTGCATCTTTGTGGGTTATGCTAAGGGAAGAATGTGTTGAGTGAAACATATCAGGAACCAATGCTAAAGAGTGGCTTACTTAATTTGAGAAGCCGAAAAATAAAATAAGCAATAATACACCCTCAGAAAATTCCCTTCCTTCCTTTGCTTGCTTGAACTGTGCCCCCAAAACTTGTACCAAGATCTGAGTAGTGTCTTAGGTTCTGACATTTCCAAACTTTTAACTGACAGAGAGCAGAAATGCCACTGGAAAAAGGAGTATCAACAGATGAGAGAGGAATATGGGCAATTAGGCCTTCACCCTGACACATTTCCCCAGGAAAACAGGCTCAGCTAAGTCAGAAATTTTGCTTGAAGAAGGTCTAAGACCCCAGTGCAGAAAGCATTTAAACAAGGTGCTTTTGATCTGAACAAGACTTCACCAGATACTTAAGTGCAGTTTGATGAACTGATGCTTGATGAATGATTGCAGAATCAGATCTTTATTTAGTTCAAAGATGCTTTTAAAGACCCTTCACTTTAATGTTTATAATGCTCTCCTCTAGAAACATCACTATTCAATATAAACCTTGATTTTTTTTTCCTTTACAGTGGCATTAACTTTTGAAATTAAATTAATTAGTTGCTAATTTTGACTCTGTAAAAATGTGTTGACACAAGGAGTATAATAAACAGTGGTTGGGTCAGATAAATAGCGAAGCATTTACCTGACCCCAAGACATTATTATAATTAGCTTCCTCTGACACATTACAGTGTGTTCTTCAATCTACCACTCACCAAACATTCAAAAGGACATCCACACAACAGCATGAGTTCACAGCTTCTGGCATACTAAGAAGTGCTTTCTGTCCCATAAACAGCATAGCAGAATGCAGTATTAAGTATTTCCAAGGCTTTAAGCATGGTGGGCATGGCTCTTCTTTTGAGTTTTACTGTTTTTCTATTTTTTTTTTACGCATCATTTTACAGTAGAATCGGACATTCAATTTTCTGTCAGAAGAAATAAAAAACTTCAACACCTCAAGAGTAACAACAGCAACAAATATCCAGTATTCATAGAGAACTGCACCCACAGTGGAATCCTACAAGCCAACTGTGTATCGTGCTTATTGCCCTTTGTCATGAATTTCCTCTTATTTGAATATCTGGCAGTATTATGGATGAAAAAAAAGATTCAATTTAAAGATTATCAGCTGTTCTGAGTTTTTGAGTCAAATGCCAGATCTTTCCAGTTTTCACTATAAAATACAAACAGGTTATTTTTATAATCTGAAGAATTCTGGATTGGCTTTTTCTCTTTTTTTAAACAAAGGAATACATGATGTCATGGACAAACAAATATTGTGTTTAGTTTGCTTCTAATAACGGACACATTTTTTAAAGTAAGGATAACAGGAAAAAAAACAAGATAAAAGGAAAAAAAGATGAAGTTAGTGTTGAATGAATTAATAGCAGGCAGGTGGCTGGGTGGGTGTCATGGCAGATAAACACTGAGATGAAGCCAAGGTAATTATAATTATAATCTGGCTAGTAATGCAGTCAGCTGAGGGTGTATAAAAACCTTGGTAAGTTAAAACAGAGATGATCAGATCAACCTCCTTCCTGCCGGATCCCACAAAACACAATCTTACATATTCAAACTAACATTTTATGCATTTTTATTTTCTGAGTATTTCATGTATGTTTTAAGAAAGTATGTTTTAAGAGAGCTATTCTGTTGTAACCAGAGTTTAACCAACTTTCCACTCTCCTCATGAAATCCTGGAAAACATGACTGTGTAATCAGCTGAGTCTCTTCTGACCTCCATGTTTTGCTGGACAGAATTCACCTCTTTCTATCATTCTCTTTTGCAGGCTTTCTCTCCCAACTGTGCTATTCACAGAGGTATAAAATGCTCAGGCAAACAGAAGTCAATGGCAGATGTGTCGGCAGCACTTCTTTCTGCAATTTTACTAAATGGATGTAGTCCATAAAAGCAGCCTTAATTAATGGAAACATTTTAAAGGCACTTATAATAAGCTGAGAAAACAGTTGCCAATAGCAAACTTTATTAAGAAAGAATGTTTAAAAATTATGTTCCTGAAGGTGACAAAAGATTTGTAGTTGGTTGACCTTGGCTGGGTGCCAGATGACCACCAAGGCTGCTTTATCACTGCCCTCCTCAGCTGGGCAGAGGAGAGAAAGTATAATGAAAGGCTCATGGGTCAAGATAAGGGCAAGGAGAGATCACTCACCAGTGACCATCATCAGCAAAGCAGACTCCACTTGGGGAAATTAGTTTAATTTATTACAAATCAAACCATGGAGAAATAAACCCATATCTTATAACACCTTTCCCCCAGCCCTCCCTTTCTTCCAGGATCAGCTTCTCTCCTGATTTCTCTGCCTCCTGCAGCAAAAGGGGAGGGGGAATGGGAATGTGGTCAGTTCATTACATGGTGTCCTTTCTGCCCCTTCCTCCTCAGCAGGAGGGCCCATCACACTCTTCCACTGCTCCAGCATGAGGTCCACCCCACAGGAGACAATCCCCACAAACATCCCCATGAGTCTTTCCCACAGGCTACAGTTTTTATGAACTGCTCCAGCATGGCTCCCTTTCATGGGGTGCACTCCTGTGGGAACAGGCTGTACCCCAGAGGGTCCCAAGTCCTACCAGCAAACCTGTTCCAACATGGACACTCCTCTGCACAGGAACACAGGTCCCGGCACGAGTCTGCTCCAGTGCAGGCTTCCCATGGGGTCACACCCTTCTTCTGGCATCCCCTTCTTCTCCATGGGCTGCAAGTGGATCTGTGCTCCATCCTGAACCTACATGGGCTGCAGGGGCACAGCCTGTCTCACTCAGCTCTGGCACCTAGAGCAGCCTGTCCCCCTCCTTCTGCACTGACCTTGGGGAATGTTGGGTTGTTCTCTCACATATTCTCACTCATTCCTCCAGCAGCTGTTGCACCCCAGTTTGGTGGGGTTTTCTCCTTCTTGACTATGTCATCCTCCAGGCTCCACCTCCATCACTGATGGGCTCAACCTTAGCCAGCAGTGGGTCTGTCTTGGAGACAGCAGGTCATCGGCTCTGCCAGACATAGGGAAGCATCTGGAAGCTTCTCACAGAAGCTATCCCTGTGGCTTCCACCTCTACCAAAACCTTGGCATGCAAAACCAATGTAAGATTTTATGTGAGCAGTATTTAGAAAAAGTATTTCTATTCAAATACCTTAAAAATCTTGTAGGACTCACATTTGGGACGTGGCATGTTTTCTGGAGGATGTAACTGAGACAGGACAGCCTTCCTGCTCCTGTGTGACAGGCAGGAAATGCTTTTACTGTGTCTCAAGAGTCTTTTATTATTTAGAGACCTTAACCTGAAAGGTGCTGAGTGCTCTCAGCTCTCATTGACTTCAGTGTCACCCATCCTCAGCTAGCTTCAAGGGATCTGAGGGAACATCACATCCCATAGCAGATGTTTACCCAAAGAGCATCTCCTCTAGCACACCCCAAATACAGAAATACCAAGGCTGCAATTTGGATCCAGCAGAGCTCTTAGATATATGCTTAAGTCTCTCCTTAGCTTAACACTCTTCCGCAGGATTTAGCAACATGTCTAAAAACTAGTGTGTGTTTAAATATCTTACCTTCTTGAAAGAAGATGGCAGACTTTTTTATTATCTGTGAAAGATGTGACAATATGTCCTTTTAAGAAGTTAGTCATTTAAAAAAAAAAATGAAAAAAACCACATAGTAAAATACATTCTCAGCAGGTAAGTAACCTGGACAAACCTCTTGTCATTTTCTAAAGCCATCACAATCTATTTTTGCCGACATACACTTTGCCTTGTTTTGTTGTGGCAGGGATTCCCATGGAGAAATTGAATAAGCCCCATATTCTTGTTGCATCAAAGGAAATGTCTTTCTTTATGAAAATGCCCCCTCACACACCATCTGACACTGGCTTTCCAATCAAATATAAAAAGTAAAAGCAAACTGTCCCCACCATCTGTGACAAAGTCCCTTTAATTCTTCACTTCTCTGTAAAATGTGAATATTAGTAATAGCCACACATTTTGCTGCATTTGTATATTAGAGCTGTTTTCTTTCATTCCTGATTGAGACAGAATCATTGTATTATTAACCCAGAGAAGTTCTCTGTGCTTTTTAATTCCAGAATAATGAAACTCATTGGAACTTGGCTGCATTGAGTCTTGCTGACTAATCATTGGCATTGGCTAATGGCAATTTTTAATCAAATCTTATTATTAAATCAGAATATAAAAGATTTAGAAAATGCAAGGTTGCAGCTAGAGGTCATTAGTCATGAGCACAAGAAGTAATCAATACAATTATGGTTGCTGAAATTGTGCTGGATGGGCCAGGTGGCAGAGTGTGATAATGCGTTACCCTTTCACCCCGGGAGTCCTGCTTGCATGGCAGATAACGGCGGGTCTGCTGCCTCCCATCTAATCTCTGGTGGATGCTGGAACGTGCAGAAACCACTAAGAGGAATTCAACAAAGTGGGAGAAATTCAATTCTTGGTCACACTGGTGTAAATTTTCAGTGGAGTTATTCCACATTTATTCTTGTCCCAGTGCAAGTTTTTTAGCAGTCTCTTTTAAAACTAAGATATTGTTTTGGGTAATAGGGATGAGATGGAAATGCTCATTTTACAATGCCATCAACAATCAAACCTACTGTTATTCAGTGTAGTGCCAGTATGAAGCAATAAAGTCATTGCAGATTTATACTAAAGCTAACGAGTGCAGAGCTGTATGTTAAGCACTTTCTTGCAGTTCCTTTCTGTTATGAGAATGAGATACTGAGGTTGCTTTATTTTCTTTGTCTTAGGAGTGTATTTAAGAAAGGATCCTCAGGAAGAAAAAGAGGGGTAAAGAAAGGCTAAAAATTTTGAAACTCTAGGTAGCAGGTGGAGTTGGAAGCAATCTGTGAAAAAGCTACACTTCATCCTAATAAATTATTTTATCTCTAAAGGGTGAGATGGCACAAGGAAAGTTACACTACTTGTAAATCTTGCCCTACTAGCAAGTGTTCAAGAAAAAATACTACCATCCATAAGCATTTGCTTTCCAAAAGACATGTGGTTTTTTATCTCCTTTTGATAAAATTACTGGTTCAACTCCAAACTTGGGCAATTTTTTTAAGGACTTCACACATGCATCTGCCAGGACAAGGGGTGCCGGTGTCCTACCCCTCTCATTAGAGAACATTGAAAAATGCTTGGTTACCAGAAGATATTGATGTCTGGGGCATTCACAAATCAAGAGTATTACCCTCTCTGAGAATTCCAAAATTCTAAATATTTATTTTGGAGTCCATTTTCTATAAGAAAAATATCATTAGTTTCACTTTGTGTCATTGTATTCCTTACATTTATCTATATATCTACCCTCTAATGCAAACAAAAGGAGATTCTAACACTGTAAAAATCCTGTGTTCATATGAAGGTGAGATTTCCTTACAAAAGCCCAATAGGTCAAAATAAGTACACTACTGATTTTTTCTTACTCTTTTGCAAACAGTGAAAATATCTCCTTTTTTATACATAATGTTTCATCCTGTGACCCTTCATATATGTATGAATAAGAAATAAAACTTCACACAAGCTAACTAACTACCAACCATACAGACATAATTGCTTTTGGAAATATTGTACTTGAAGACATTTTCATGTCAGCTGTATGTGTTTGAGTATCATCATAACATGGTGTTTACACCAGATTAATACCATATGCTGTGTGGGAATTATGTCAGGTTATAAATGGAAATACAGTATAATATCTGAAATTCAGGAGTGCTTTAGAATCTGATTTCTGTTAAAGTGCTGCTATTCTAGAAGAACATAAGTTTGAATAACATTACTTTTGATTTATACCAGTATAGTGTGGATAGAAACCCATTCCAGCTGCCTTAAATTTTGTTAAACAAGTGCTAAAATTATCACCAATTAAAACTGCTTCTACACACTGCTAGCGGATTCATGACCTCATTAACGCAGTCAGGAGTGCTGCCACAGAATCGTGGTGGGACCTCAGATCTGATGAGAGTCATTTTTCTAGCTTTTCTTCTCCCAAAATGATGCCACTCTCCCATGACTCCTCTAGGCCTCTTGTGAGTCCTGTCAACACATTTTAGCTCAAAGATGAAAGCACTTCTTTAATCTGCATTTTACTCACTGCCTAAGTAATTTAACAGTTGTCGAGCAGGTCAAGAATAGGAATTAGAATACAAAATACAAAAGAGGGGAAAGGTGAGGGGTGTTTAGAACACAGCAGAAATAAGTCTAAATAGAAAACAGTTAAAAACAGAAAAGAAAGGCAAATTAAGGAGCAGAGCCAGAGTACCAAAGCCAGCAAAGTCCAAGAGAGCTTTCCACGGATTTTAATCAGACCCCCTGGGAATGACAGAGAGGAGAATAATGAAGGACGTGGACAGAGATGGCATCATTACAGTAAAAGGGCTTAGCAAAAGGAGAGCGAATGCTGACAGCAAGCGAAGGTATGCCAAGGGAGCATCTTCCCACACTGTCGAGGAAGAGGCAGCAGGCTCCTTCCTGGGCTGACATGACCAGCTTCAGGAGCCAAACTGCCACATTAAGTCAGCATCGTGTTCCAGTCTCGATTCTGCTCTCCACGGAGCTCGTTATCCACAACACCAGCACCGTGCTCAGGCTCCCACAAGGAGAGGCTTCCCAGCAAGCCAGGGCAGTGCAGGGGCAGAGCAGGGGTAGAGCTGGGTCACCCCCATGTCTCTGCAGACCTGAGCCACCTTTGTTTCACATTCAGGCTGCTCAAAATTAGGCAAACACCTGACCCCTTGGACAGCTTCTTAAATTCACACCCAACTTCTTCTGAACAGACCACATTACTCAGGTCAGCAGATTGGAAAAAAAAAAAAAAAAAAAAAAAAAAAAAAAACAGAAAATGCCCTGAGTTTAAGTAATATTGCATTATTAAATGTACAGCATTGTTATGAGAAGCTTTCAGAAAATTACAGTATCTGAGAGCACAAAAATGAGAGCTTCTCATGTAAGGACTAAAGTATCTTCTAGATATTCCATGGAATGCTTTCTCTGTTCTGCAGTAAGTTCTCCCATGCATTTTCCACTAAAGCATATTCATGTTATTCACTCAAACGTTATTTAACTCTCTTAAGGATGACAGATTGCCATTTTGATTAAAAATTTAAGGGTTTGCTGTTGATTTGACCCTGATTCATACACTGAGTAGGACGTGATATCTTTCATGCTAATCTAGTTCCAAGCAGATTTAAAAATATATATATATATATATATATATGAACATACATATATAAAAAAACTATGTTGGAGGATTGAATGTAGAAGGAGAGCATTAACTCTGTCTTTACATGGGACCTATTAATATGAAAATTATTGTAATATGATTAACGGCTCCTCTTAACACCACAGAGAGTGAGTCTTGAGAGATTATTCTGCAAGATGATAACGTTTCCCTATCCAGTTTGTAACCCTAGGGAAAACTGAAAAAATATGGATTTTGACTTGAACAATAATGAAATGGTAAGTGATATAGCTTTGCTGTCTTATAATGACTGTATTAATTTGCAAGCTGTAGTGCTAAACCAGAATAGAGGTGCTTGAGGAGATATGCCTGTTATCTAGGCAACAGTTAATATGATGAAAATGCTATTTAGAAGCAGCTCTGTATTTTTATCATAAATATAACTTTAATTCCTTGAGAGTCTCCATAAAGTCCTGGTAGAATCTAACAAATGCAACATAATCTAAAAGAGAAGACTGTCATTTATAACCATTCCCAATATTAGTTATGGATCTTTTAAAGTTTAAAAGCACTTTCTGTAAGAGAATCTGTCTTATATATTCCATCCCATATTACTTGCCCAGTTTAGAAAAATGACTCAACTGCGATAAAGAGATTCAATTTTTACCTTTTGCTTGCTTTTTTGAGTTAGCATGGCAGACCTTATCTATTAATTTGCCAGGGAGAATTTCTCTTCAATGATGTTCTTTTCCCCAAAAGTGTAAGTCTTTTATATTTTAATTTTAGTGTGGGAAGGAAGTACTCCACAAGCAAATGACAAAATGGAACTATATACAGGCTGATGCTTTATCACCTTTCACCCAGCTGGAAGTGCAAAGCTTCTGTGAATGCAATTCTCTTACAATTGTCAGAATTTTATATTACTGATATATATACATGACTAGGCTGAATAAGCCTTTTTATTCACTGGTGAGGCTGTCCTGTCCTGTCATGTTTATTGAACCTGAACCTAATTGACAAGACCATAAAACCACAGCTATTTTTTTTTTTCTATGACAATACCCCAACTTCAACTTGTGGGAAACAATATTTTTAAAGTTTCCTGGAAGTCAGCATAGTGGTCTGAGAGCTGTAGGTCTGAACCAAGCAATAAAAACAGAGTCATAACGAGTAGCATACAATTACACAATATGCAGTTCAGACCTCAGTCAGAGCCTCTCTTGCCTGGCTTCTCCAAGGAATTCACTTTGTCTTGTCTCTCCTTGGATCACAGTGCAAATATGCTGGCACACTCTACACACACCTTTGGGCAAAAGATACAATGACAAGGCAGGATGAGAAGGAGGAGTGGCCTCTACATGCTGCATCTGTACAGTGCTGCAAAGGGCTGTTCTCCTTCACAAGCCACTGCTTCAAGTGTTTCACCCCTGAGGATCCATTTTACAGTAGTACCTAACAAAAGGTAACAGTCTGATGTTCATAATGGAGAGCATTCAAGATAGCGTTGATAGATGTTTGCTCTTGCCTGGTTGCATAAACAGACCATCAGTATTTTTTCTCAGTTTTCTTATGGAGTGTTGAATGAACTTTGGGTCTAGACACTGTGGGAAGATCAGCTCAGCAGCTGCATGTTCCTTATGAAACAGATGTCTGCAACTGGCTGAAGGATATGATGTTGCTACAAACTTTGTAGGCAAGTGTAATGTTTCCAAATACTAGTGGTACAATGGAGTTATCTGAGGATCCTCAAGGATGGGGGATCTTAAATCCTTCTAGATAAGGGACAAAAAGAAACCCTGCTTTTCAAGGAAAAATTGGCTGTTCTACTACTGCTTAAAGTAAAGAGAAAGAGAAAGTTGGGGTTGATTTGGTTCACACCGTGTCTTCTGATGTTTACCTCTGCAGTAAATTATCAGGTTTTTTCTCCATGTGACAGTGCCATCAAAATGTACTGTGATGTATTGAAGCCAACTTCCATCTCTGAAGGAGAAAAACACTAAGGAAGGGAAAAAAGTATGGGAAATGTATTAAAATATGTATTCTGTTTAGATTTTCTTCTATATATTCTACATGTTGATGTGATAGCCACATATTTCTGTATCACTAAACACAAAAGCCTTCACCGCCTCCTCCTGAGATAGAACTGACAGAAATTTACAAGGAATCTGAAGGATATTCTCCCCACCCTGGTATTTTCCTTTAAACACTCTCATTTTAGAGGAGCAGGAAGGAAATTCTTTTATTCAGCTTTGGTGTGCACAAAGTCTCGGTTTTTGTGCAGATTGCAGGATGTAATGGCATTGTCTACATCAGTATTGTCTGAGTGCATTCTTAAACTCTGTAGCTCTGGTAGGATTCTGTCTGTACCTAAATGATAAGACTGTATCTGCTATAAATATAATAACATCATCCACACACACATACAGATGGCTACAGAAGAGTAATGAGACACCTTGTTTTGCCAAATGTGCAACCCAATGAAAGAAATCAGAGACTACTTTTTAGCTCTTGAGACTTATAATCTTTAAACATTTGAGTTCAAATTCTTCTTGGCTCTGAGAATATTCCGCTTTTTTATTATATTATTTTGTTCTTCCTTCCCCCACTAAAATCCTAGTGCATGATTTAATTACAAATAAGAATCTTGGCACAGGTTTCAATTTAAAGAGATTTTTTTTTTCTACTAAATTTATGTCTTCTTCAGTGAAGGGATAGTTTAAATTACAACAGGGAGCACATCCCATAAAGGTTTGGAAAGGCCCTCATTTTCTTCTAAAGCTTAAAATACTTCTCAAAAACTCACTCCTAGTAAGGCTCTTTCAACACAGCCATTAAAATTTGTGGCCATTTTCATTTAGGTTTATGCAAAAAAGAATCTATTGTCATTTAAGTCTACTGCCAATTTCTCAGTTGGTATAAATCACCATTATTCCAGTCTAGTGGAGTAAAATTGCTGTACATCCAGTCCAGAATCTGGCTCCTGTTTTCTATTAACTCAGATAAAGGGTGCCTGGATGAAATTCTCTAGCCCAAGTTTTACAGGTAGTTAGACTCCCAGCTCTAATGATTTCTCTTCTGACTTTGAAACCTATGCATCTAATGAAAATTATGTGCATGTATCAAGGGGAAAATATACCTGTTTACAGTACAAAATTCTTGTGCCTCATTTCACAAGACATAGAAACCTGGCTATTTCTTAAGCCAGAATTTCTTCTTGCAGTATTGATAATTATATTACAAACAGTAATTAGCACACGAAATTAATAAATCTTTTACTTCTTCATTTACACCACTTTCCCATATTGTATTAGTAACCACACATTAGCTAATCAGCAGGTTGGGAGGGAAAGCTGCCAAAAGCAGATCTGATAATTGGCAGCAGTCAAACAATCATAGCAGGAAACTTTACACTTCCTGCGGACAAGGCTACTGATGGAGACAACGTTGAGATACAACATTAGGGAAAAAAAAACCTAGGATGTTTAGTTCTTTCATGTTTCATTATCTCTTGTAAAACTGGATTCACATATCACAGGGAGATACAGGCATTTTGCACAGGAACCATATAGATAACTAGTACTGGTTAAGGAAAACTTGGTAATCTAGTGATCAACTAGACACATTCACAGATTTGTCCTCTGCCAAATTTTACAAACCATTTAAAACACAGTTCCATCTCTGTTAGTCCATACATGGTACAATTATTAGTGTAATAAGTAATCACTTGACACATTTCACTGTCCAACATTGCCCTGAGATAAATATCAACAAATCCATCCTCCAGCAAGGAAATTTAGACACTCTTCAGCTGAGTTTTAGAACCAATCAAACACTTTAGATGTCTCAGATAGCATTTAATTCAATATTCTAAATTTTCCCTCATCTACTGCTTAGTCATTGCCCCATATGAAGTTCTTCAAGTATTAAGACTAAAGTTTCCCTAGTCATCTCAGTGATTCTCCTTCTAGACATAGAAACACTTCAATTTTACAGTATAAAGAACTCAGGCATCCAAAATAGCTTTGACTCCAAGCATTATCCACAGCTTGGCATCCTTAATTTATCTTCTTCCTGAAGGCATTCTTGCTTATGTTTTACATCAAATATCCCCAAGATTAAATACAGTAATAGTATCTCAGAAAAGCAAAGCTGAAAAACTCCCACTTCTGTTCATACATAGGTGACTTGGTCCCTCTGAGCCACCACCTCTCCAAGTCTCTTTCACAAGGAGGAACATTTTCCACAGGAAAACATCAGATTTCCTTACTGCAAAATGGCCCATATCTGGACAGGCAGGACAATTCCAAGAATTGCACTACAGGCTTTGACAGAAATAACTGGCATATATTCACTATATAAAGCAAAGAGGTAGGAGAAGGCACAAGATGAATCCTAGGAATTAGCTTTCTATATCTTAATACACATAGTGCCTACATACCCACAAGGCAGGTATTTAAGAAACACCCTGGGCACTAGCAGTTTCCACCATTTTTCCCTACTACTGAGAGCTAATCAGTGCCTTTCCTTAAACTGTAGCCCCCCTCATGCCAAACTGTCAATTTAGGGACCAAATCCTAACAAATTTCTGAATGTGCAGGAAGCCAATCTCTTCAGGCATCTTTTATCTTCCTAAAGATAAAAAGCACACAATTCCATGAAACAAATGGGGAGTGGGAAGGCTGAAAAAAAATTTTTAACTTAAAATCATAGCAAAACACAGAATGAAAGAATTTCAGCTGGTAAAGGGAGAGGATACATAGGTCATGTATCTAGTCTGCCTAAATCCATCTGCACTATTCACCGTTTTTACTGTCTTTTACATTGGTTTTGGGCTGTGTTCCTAGTCCATGCATATGCAGGGCACAGGGTTCTCATCTGCACCAGTTTTCAGGCCAGGAAAAATACAAACACAAATTAATATAAACAGAGAACCAACACCTGAAAAACAGACAGTGCACTGCACTCATTTTCAAGCACCTTGAGATGATAAAGCTTCAAATAAAATATGAAGAGTCAACTGAGATGTACAAAAAGAGACATACAGAGTAGGAGCCAGAAGAGCAAGATCCAGTCCAACCTTTGAAACCAAACTGGTTTTGCTGACAATGAGGGTATATACACTCCTTGGAAGGTGTGAGTTTTGAGAAGAGATTTGTAATACTTCTGCTATGTAGGAATATGATCACCATCTGCTCAAGTCTGTTGAAACTTGCCTCTAAGATTTCCTTTACAGATCTAGGATGGAGTTCTTTGGCCAGCAAATTCTGGGACTGCACACCCTACCCTCACCTGTGGTATCTCAAATATACAAAAAATGAGTCCACAAATTTGCATTGCTTCCTCCTACTAAGTGCTGAATACTTAAAGCTCTCAAGCATAACAGAACTCCAAAGGATATTGTCATTACTACCAAGTATCAAAATCAGAAGGAAAATGCAGAGTAAAATGCTATCCTTGAGGTAATTCCTAATCTTCAAAAAAAATCTCAGCAAGCTTTGCTTTTACTGTCAGTGCAAGCAGATCAGGACCTGTGGTAAACCACTTGTTTTGTGGATTAAATGTTCACATTTCCAAGGTTGCACAGCAAAAGGGAGTGATAGTTTTCCTGAACAAATTTCAGATTTACCATTTAATTAATTGACTTTGGCAGTTGGCACACAACCTTTTTAAAAAAAAAAATCTGAAATGTCAGCCTTGAACAGGGAAAAAAATAATTTGATGAATTTAATCGAAGTGCCAACCAAAGCACAAATGTTCCCTGTGGACCCGTTACAACACTGGAGTTCACAACTGATTGCTTGGGAATGAGCAAACTAATGCAGAAAAATATTTACTAGCTAAGTAGATGTAGTTAATATATACACTCTACTTGCCAGATATTTATACCTGTATCCTGTAAAATGCTGAAATTTTCAGACTTGTTAAATTAATTAATTTGATTAAGGTAAATAAATAGAAATCCAGGTTGCTCTTTTCCCAAACAAGAAGTTTCACTGACTGAGGGTATTCATTTATTTTTTTCTTTTTTTTGCTGTTTTGTTATTTTACAAATTTAAGAAACCACAAAAAAAAAAAAAAAATTGTTCTCCTTACTCTACATACTTTTCATGTAAATTATATATAGTTTACTGGATAGTCTTCAGAAATGAACTTCAGGTACCATCTGTATATTTTTCTGGCACTATTTATTTGCAATTAACCACGGCCTTATGTTTTATCCTCTGCAACTTAGAGTCTTAAATCCTGGAGGAGGTAAGTTTAGCAGAAGGGAATATTGAATTCAGCATCAGGCTTTCTCATGAGAAAAACCTATCTCACTATTCCATAATTAAACCATTGTGACTGAGAAAGACTGTTCTTCCTAGGTAAAAATTTCTCTCAGAAAAAAAAAAAAAAAAACCAACAACAACAACAAAAAAATCCACCCTAGTTTTAATAGCACCTGCAAGTGCAGATTAAACTATTTGTAACAATTCATTAAACTTGATGGCTCACATACTACACCAATGAGAACAAGCTCCACTGATTTCACCAGAACACAAGGACTTAACTGATAACTGGGACACTGTAGCAATTTATCCCAAGTAACTCAAGGTGTCCAGTCACATAATAACCTTCTCCTCCCACAGATCTTCTCCTGAGGTAAATGTTTAAAAAGCAGAACCTGCAAGAGCAAATATTCATGAGGCACCAGAAACTTTATTGATGCTAGAGACCGTTTCTTCTTCTCTTCTTTCAATCCACCACACTCATCCCACTCCACCCACAGAAACCACACATCTTGAAACTTGCAGATGCATTCATCTATCAGCAGAGACACACAGTTTTGGGAGAACACTTGAGCAAAATGCAGCAGGCTCAGAAAAATCCCTTTATTCATAAAATCACCCAAATTACCTGTGTGCAGCTTCCCATATGAGAAGTAGTAGTCAAAGATAGAGCAATGAGGCAGAGCTATGAGCCATACCAACATTTTCCAGAAAGAATAGGCAGAAAAACACAACTGCATCACCTATCAGCTAAATCACTTCTCCACTTCTGGAGCTAAACTGAGCAGGCAGCAAATAGTTTGTCACAACATGGTACACCCCAGCTCTTCATAGCACTGCTTTCACTAATGGTATTTCACTGTCTTGAATGCTGAGTGCTAGGTGGTTTAGCACTCTTCCCAGAAACACCCACCTGTGATTGTAAGATTGGTGGAAATGACTTGTGAGGCTGAAAATATAAACTTTTCATCCCAGCCATTGGTCACATTCTCCTAAACTGAGTGAAATTCTCTGAAACCTTATAGTATGCAAGTACTTTTGTGTGTGAGCATGTATAAAAGCAAGTGAGGGAGTGGGTGGGGAAAATATGTGTGGTACAGAACAAATAAAGCAGAAAACCCCAACCTTATATCTTGCCGTGCACAAGGAAAGTCTATTTGTGTCAATGCAAGTAATTCTGAAGCAAACAAACAAGACAAGGAGTAAATGGCCGTGTTTCCCTTCAGTTTTTTTTATATCATCCGTGAACACTGGTATCAACACATTAAGGAGAGGGAACTGGTGAATTTTGCAAGCAGGAGAACATGAATAAACATCAACATAAAACAGGGAGCTAAGAAGTGATGACAATTACTGAACTTGGGCTGCCTGGTTAAATTAAATCAGGACAGGAGAAAAATAATATAGCCAAACCACAAAATACTGGTCTCCCCATTTCATAAAAATAATTTTACCATTTCTTTTACAAATTTACTGGAAACAAGAAAATCGAGTCTGAATTCCCCTTTCTCTTCTCAGGTTCATTAGCACCAAAGGGCACGATGAGGAAGCTGTGACTGGGAAGAAGTGGCTCTGCTCTGAGCATCTCCCCACTGTGGTCACAGCAACAGCCATCAGCTACCCCACACAATCAAATGTGGGCTTTGCACATCATACAGATTACAAAACAGAACAACAGAAAGTACCCTTCTACATGAGAACAGTTGCTGCATGAGACCAAGAGCATTTCCAGCCTTTTATCTCATTCCCAGCAACGGAGCTAAGGAAGGGCAAAAGAACAGGCAAATATATACTCATAGTTTCTTGGTTGACACATCCCTTCATGATGTGTTGTCAGGGACTCTCTGATAAGAAGGTATTTTAATAGTTCTCTGTGGATATTTACTCCACAAACATGTGTAACAGCTTTCTATGCACATCTAAACTTCTTTTGCACTCATGAAATAATGAGTTCCACAGCTCAACTATGCACCTGGTACTTGTTTCAAACCTGCTATCCAGTGGTTTACATGTGGTGCTTTCTACATCCAGCGTTACCAGAAGGGTTAAATAATAATTCTGTATTCACCTCCTTCCACCAGGATCTCCGGCTTTCCCTTCACTTGTTCCTTTCATACCAAAGATCCACAGCCTATTTTATCTCCATCTGAAGAAGCCATTCCACACACTTGACTACCTCTCCTGCCTTCATCATTGTTGAGTTCTGGGCGGATGGTTTTGGAGAACTCATATATTCCTTCTGAGTGATAAGAGCCAGTTCAAAAGCCACTACGGTGTATATAAGGTTAACACCTCTTTGCACTTCTAGTTACTGAATTGTACCTGACATTTTGTCAGTCAGTCAGTATCATCATACTCCTCTGCAATCCTCTCCAGCATATATTTTTTTTCTTATAGTTTTATATTATTTGAAAACTATGATATTTCAATATTTCTTTGCCAATCTTCTACTGACTGTCTCTTGCTTATATCTTTGAGGGACTTCAATGATTTTCTGTTGGAAAAGCTGACAGCTTATTCTTATGATTTTAACTAGTCCTTATGGAGAAGCAGAGATGCAAAAGAATGGGATGAAATAAATATTAAAAATCAGTCTGTTATGATGAAGTGTGCAAGTTTCAATATTGGTGCTTGTTGTGGTACCTGTGTTATAAGGTTTACAAAATAAAAGCTCTTCCTAAAACACTCCACACTACAGAACTAAGGATCTTTGATCAAGCAACTATGTCATAAAATTTAAAAAAATATCTTTTAGCTGAGAACACTTCATTAAACTTCTTATTAATAGCTCTGGAAAGGTTTTTGTATTGGGATACTGTCAGTTTTCCATAAAAACATCTACTTCTTCTGGAAATACAATATTCTGAAAACAAATCCCCCAAATCCAAAGGGTTTAAACTTGTAAATGGTGACACAGTGGTGACTAGTAGCAGTTGTATATGATTTGCTTTATTCTCTTCTTTCTGGGCAGGGCACTCTGGTTAGGTACTAAGATATTATTTCTCAGCGTGTGCTGTGGCCACAATATTCAGTGATGGAGCTTGAATATTCAGACCCTAACTTGCCCTTCAAAAATAGCTGCAAGGTACATGTAGAAAAACTCAGTCATCTCCCACTATTTTCAATTCTTGTGCTTTTTAATTTTTATCATTAATATTATTAATTTTTCTTGAGCTGAGTAATTTTGGAGTTCAGAAGAAATACAATATCTGGGCTTCAAATGTTTCCAAGCAGCTTAACAAATAATTTAGATATACATTTTTAGAAATTCTAAATGCCATATTTCCCTTCTACAGGAAGTACTAGGGAATGTTATTATCCAGCCCTTTTCAATTGAAGAATATTGGTAATTATTGATTTTTGCAAATGATCAGATTCCTTTGGAGGCATTATATGATCAGTAAGCTGCACTGACAAGCCATAAAATGATACCTTAATATAGATTGCATTTCAAAAAAGATTTGTAAACACAGAGGATGTGTGTATCTTACCAGCTTGTTTTGTATTTTACAATATCATTATTCTGTTTTTCTTTTCATTTACAAGGCTAATGATCTGCTTTTGCTCTGTATATCATCGCCTGCAAAGGTCCTTGATCCCTCCACATGCAAGGATCATATTCTGCAAAAATCATGGTTCTTCTTTTCATGTCTAAGTCTTTGAGACGAGCCTAGGTGGCAGGAAGCTGACCAGAACTTATCTGGAATGAGGTAAGTTAAAAACATGAAGGAAACAGTTCTGTGATTTCTGCCTTCTCTGTACCTTGCTTTTAATTTTATAGTGAAACACTGAATTTGTGTTCATGGGTTGTTTGGCTTTTTCAAGAAACTTTTCTTTTTTATAGTGCTGACTTCACAATGTTCTCTTTTGAGTGGGATGTTTAGACCCTCTGACATTTGCATGTCTTTGGCCAGAAAGGAAAGGAAACTAAATCTTTTTGGAGGTAAGGTTTTTCCTTTTGTAAGTCAAAACACGCATATTAACAGCTCGGTAGAATTCATATTTTCCTAAGATTTTTGGACTAGTCTCCATCAGAAGTGGTCAAAATGAAAAGGCCTGGTATGAGGTTATTCATCTGGTCATCCATCTCTGAAATATAGCTATATATATTTGTGATAGGCTACGAGGTGACAGTATGGCAATCCTTCCATTTTCCCCTTTGTTCATTACTCAGAAGTCTTTTTGATTAATCATCAAGGTGCAGTCACAATCCCTAGGAGCAAGAAGTCCAAGAGCCATGATTGATGGTGCCCAAAACTCAGGGCAAAATGAATCCAGACAAGAGGTGAGGTTTTGAACATATGGTTTCCTGCCACACATTTCTACCCTAAACCATGTCTTTTACATTTGCCTTGCCAATCACTTTCCCAAATTCATGGAAAATGTAATAAGAACACATAATATGTCACTGGAAAGCTTCTAGATGAGATTGGTAACTATCAGTTCCTCCTCTAAGTCTGACATGCATGACATTTATTTGTGAATAAGACTTGATTGGAGTCTGCATTGCTATCACAGCAGCTACATGTGCTTCCAAGATGCTTTTGCCAGACATGCAGGGTCAAGGAGAGAAAAACTATGGGTACGTACTGGGCCCAAGAAATCCCTTGTGAAAGGCAATTCATCCATGGCAGACAGATATTCTTTCCTTCTGCACATAAAAATGGACAGAATGGACTCTAAATAGTCCAGAAGTTCTTTCATAAATTTTATTTATGCTGTCCTGTTATTGGTTTCTTAAGTGGTCCCTTTCATAAAGCATTCTTTTAACAGCGTGGACTGGACTTGGCAGAGCAAGCACTTAGTCCCTGCTGCTCTATGGACTTTACTGCCAAACCATAATTCCATTGATCTGTTAAATAAAGGCAAACTTTGAAAAGAAGTAGTACCGCTTCCTCTTCACAGTAATTTTTAATGAAATGTACTTTTCATGCAGCGATTTAATTTCAGTAGGACTAGCTCAGTAAGTAAGGTCAAGACCCTGTAAGAACTAGAGAGGCTAATGTTGCTGATCTTGACAAATTAGGTAGAGTGTCATAGCATTACTCCATGTATTAGTTTAGGAGGGCAATAAAATCAGTGCAAGAGATGGAGGGTTAGGACATAATATTAAAAGCAGTCTTCCTGTAGTTATATATATCTTATACAATGTTAGGAGACTTGAACATGCAACTTGGAAATGAGAAGGTACCAATCTCTATTTCTTGGACTGCAGTGTTTTATGTGGTCTTGAGGACCATCTGCCCTTACAATAGTCTTACCTATTCCATAGAGGTGCTGTGAGCATTAGCTAATGACTGCTAAGTGCTTTGAATGCATAAAGCCCCATGCCTCACAAATAAATATATTATAAAATATAATTACATAGTTATTGGAAAAGTCCCCGATTGTCTCTTAGAAACAACTGTCATGCAACACTTATATACATAGGGGGTGACACATAATGATGAAGTAGTTAAAATGATACTCTTGCTTCTAGACAGAGCATTTGCATTTTTGGAGAAATTTCTTGTTTCTTTTCAGGGACTGGCATAAGAAGCTTTCAGAAATGCTAAAAATATCTTTTTATATTAACTAGCTTTCTTTCTCTTTGGGCTAAGCACACAGAGGTACAAAAACAGCTTTGATAGCTTCTGAATAACGACACTAAGGTTAGAAAACTGAAAATGATAGTATGTTATATGGGCCTATTTTATGTAGTAGTAGGGAACATTCATTACCAAAGAATTAATAAAATCTGAAATTATATTTATGTAAGTTGCCCTTGGGCACAACATATACCCATGGTATTTCACCCAATGACTTCTGCATAGACCCTGTAATTTCTAGTCAAAGTAGGACAGCTTTTAGAAAAGATATGTTTTGAAATCTTAAAATTACTAAGAATTCAACAATACCATAAAAAAAAAAAAAAAAAAAACCAAAAAACAAAAAACGCTACAATCTCAAAAGTGCTACATATTGTGTGAACTTGTCCAGATTAAGCATTCAATCACAGGACCTTGTTATGGCTTTTGTCTGCTAAATTAGAGATTCCCCATGTATTGGAAAATTGTTTCTCTGCTTGGGACTTTGAGACCATGATCAAGGCACCTCTTAACCTTCTCTCAGATAATCTAAGTACACTGATCTTCTTTAATCTCTCAATGTCAGGCAGGATTTTCAGACTTTCAATTGTTCTTGCTCTTCTTTTCTGCAACCTTCCAAGTTTGTCCTAATCCTTCAGAAGTAAGGATATTCAGCAAAAGGATTACAGGATTTTGGGATAGAAACCCATGGGAAACACCCACAGGTCTGGAGCACCAGTGATGGGAATAGTATTAAAATAAGTGGCCATCAGTTTTTTTGCATGGCTCCAGATAAGTCAGGTTGGGAGGCTCTTATGATGGAAATTGAAGAATTCTCTTGACCCAGTGGCTGGAAGTGAGAAAAGGCAAAAACTTTCAGAGTCAGAGCCACTAGAACTTAGTCTTCACCAAGAGAATGTATGTGTATGGAATTTTTCCACCCTGAATTAGAACCAAACAATTTTTTTTTAAAGCTTAGAAATGTCTAGGAAATTGATACAGCTTTCCTCACACAATTTTATTAAAGACACCGGCTTTTTTTTCATCCTTTATTGACTGCATCCCATGACAGCGTTTACAAGATCTGTGACTGGGAAAATATCTCTTTAAAGTTTACACATTGTTTTGCTAAACCAAGTGGATTTCTATTACAGTCAAATATTAGCAGACCAGACTCCAGTGACAGGACAATTAATGGCTGACAACACCCATATACATCAATATTTATACAACATGGTTATGAAGCATTCTGAGTATCTGAAATTCACCATTAACCCAAAACCACCTTGGTGATTTAGAAAATAGAAATCTATTGCACCTAATTTATAGATGTGTGGTTTAGCAAAAATTGTACCATTGCACCAAATTGAAATTACTCCTATGTACATAGAAAAAGAAAACAGAAACAAGTTTTGGTGGGAGAGGTCTGTGTACAGGTGATCAAGGGTCCCCTTCCTGGTAGTTCTGACTTCCTGATAGATAAAATAAATAGCCACTAATAGGTTAAAAATAGAACAAATAACTGAAATGATTAATACTGTCATTATCCTTATTCTCTCCTGTGTAATCTGTAAACTGTTGTCTAGGCTAATTTATCATTGTCGTAATGCTTGTTTACTTGTTACTGGAATGTGCATATAAATTGCTCCTAAAAGAGAATAATGCATTGGTGTAAATCAAGTCACATGATGCTCAGCAACAATGAATGGGGGCTTGGGTTTCTATTCTTTCTCTCTTCTTCCTACTCCTCTTGTCAGAACCCACCTGTGCATGCTCAATCACCCCCAAAGGGATTTGGCAATATCTGTGTCTAATGCTAATGCCATAGGCTCAGCAGTGAGTGAAGAGTCAGGTGAGATGCTGAAAAGACCCATTAGGCTTCAGTCCTTCTGGTGGTATCTTCCTCTCCTTAACCACCTATCCTGCTCCATCCCTGAGAACCAATGCAGAAAACCCAGCCCTCCTGCCCAAAACTTATACAGCAGTATGTGTTCTGCCAGTTTAAATTAGTTCTCTGTAAGTCCAGACTGTCTGTAAGCAAAAGCGCAATGAGCCAGCACTTGCAGCTATTTCTCTATGGGAAGAAATGTAAACAACAATAAAAACAATGCAGGTATATAGGTCTTCTGCAAAAAAGGTAGCAAGTCTTGTTATGTCCATTGCTCTGGTGGGCATCCTAGGCAGTGTGGAATGTCCGGGGCAAAAAATGCTGGCTTCAAAATGCAGAGGTGCATTGTGTGTCTGAAATACTCATTACTATTACTATGCACTTAAACACAGGTCTAGGAGAGTTCAAGGTCCCACTTGAGGAAAAGCTGGTTTAGGGTCTTGGCCAAGGTCAGCCTGCACTCAGAGGAAAGTCTAAGAGGCTCCTTTGCCAACTTTTAAAGTAACTTTTAAAAGTAACTCTTAATTTCAGACAGAATCTCTAACACCCATTCTGCTTGTTATATGTCAGAGGTCAGGATAAAGGATAGGAAAAGAAAACTTCTGTTCCCTTTGTTTTTAATGTATTTCTGTTTATCACTTTGTTGTATCATTTTGTGAGGCAGTTTCAAAGCTTTGTAGGCAGGCTGAATATTAACCATCCACTGCGATCCTCTCAGTCACTCCTGGCACAGGTTAATCCCTGTATCATAGGCTGCCACCAGTTTGCTAAGCAGCTTAAAAGGACATGTTATAACTTTGACAATGACCTGCTAATGGTTTTACATTTCTCAGAAGTATTATGAGCTATCTTTGTCATTTTTATCTTCTAATGAGATCAATAAATTTAGGAAGCAGACATAGATGGTGCAAACTGCAATGCCACAGCCAAGGACGTGGCATGTATAACTGTTAAACTATAAATAATAATGCAGGAACTATAATCAAACCTTGACTTTTACAGAGAAAAATCAAGTTGCAAGTGCCACAGCATTAAAAATCTCCACATTTTTTAGGAAAAGTGTAACCCTTTTTTTCTTCTTTCATATCACACTATATCAATTCTTTAATGAAAAGCTTCACACTGAGAAGTATGTTACACTTACCGATTTTTTTTCCAGTGGTAAATAGCAGTTGAACCCTCTGTCTCTGTCTTTGGTGCCTCTCCATGAAATAAGCATATCAGGTAAAAATTTTTGCACAGCTGCACAGCAGATCTTACTGTTCCTTACACAAGTATCATTAACTCTCCTTCTTCCTTCTAAACAACTATGAAAAGTTCTAGGCTTTAAAAAGACAGAGATTGCAGGTTGCATTCAGTGCACAGGGCCACAACTTAGGGTGACATGGCAGGGTGATATCAATTTACATGTCCCACACCTTGGGGCTGGGATCCTGGCCCATCTCTAAGCAGCATGAATGCCATAGAGATTCCTTTGCAGAGTCCAAAAGGTCCCCAGAGATTACAAACCATTCTCAAAATGCTTGCAAAAGGGGTAGTTGCACACAACACCCGAATGGCCTGGGAGCAAGGTTCTTTACCTTCCTCTGAGCTTTACACCTGTTATTATCCTCTCCAGTGCATACTGGCCCAAACAAACATGAAAATAAACTAACATTCAGTGACACTAAGACCCACACTTGATTTCACTGTGTCTGCATTTTCTGTTGAATGAATCAGAAGTTTAAAGCCAAGCAGCTGTACCACTAGATGTTTCTCCAGTCAGTAACTATGTGCACAGGAAGGTACAAACTGCAGGGCAAAAAAGGTCTCTGGGAACACATGACTTTGGGTGTAAGAGTCCCAGGAAGAGAAACTTCAAGGGATAAGATAGCTAAATATTTAAGCAAGCACTTCACACAGTAGTTGCATTAAAGACAGAAAAAGGAAGGCAAGTACTATTGTACAATACACCAGCTGGCTACAGCTTCATGTATGAATAAAATAGAGTTTGCATTTCTCAGAGCGGGAGTCTGCTTAGCCTACTATAGTTATTAATTTTACCAAACTCAATGTGAAAAATATATTGTGGCAAACCGTTACACATCCTACCTGTCTACTGTGTACAGAAGATTCACTCTGTTTAATAGGGTTTGGATCTATGTGCTAGTCACATATAAAAATTCTTTGACAATTAAATTTGATGATTGATTTTTACCTTGTACAGTAATGGTATCTTTATAGAGATTACCCTTGACAATATTTAAGAGATATTCCAATAGAGCAATAGGTACTCTTCCCTATTTTTAAGCACAAAGTAAACGTGCCGTCTGATTACAGAGCCTTACTCTGGAATACTACTTAAGCTGCAATACTGTTAAATGTGGAATGAGATCCATACCAGCTGAATATGTGTCTATAAACTAGAGGGCTAGCTACTAATCCAAGTACCCCAGGAATGCATGACTTGATTTGAAAAAGGTTTTCTTATTGCAAAATAGAATGGTTTGGATTTTCTTTTTTAGCAAATGATCACGGGCAATGAAAATTAAAGCACTGAGCACCTTTGAAACACCAGCAGTTCCTGACTCAGTGCATTGCATTGTTGTGATGTCAGGAATGAGCCCCAGGAAGGCTTTCAGTGGCACTGCAGCCGTGCTGCTCTAAGTGCTTACTGCTGACACTGGCTCAGATGAGCCCAAGATACTTGTGAGCAGAAAATCCATTACAGAAACCAGAGATTGGGGAAGGGAGAAAAACAAGTCTCCAGTTAGCAAAATACCTTTTAAACAGTACATTCACAAACCAAAAACATATTTTTTCTGCCAGCTTTAAAAAATATTCTTTCTGATTTGGATCACAAAACTGAATTATGTTTTCTACTAAGTGTTCATGGTGCCAAAGGTGGACATGGGTGCCTAAATAACTGGTTTTTGCCTAAGAAAAAGCACAGAGTTCAACACGCACATTGCCTCTCAAGCATATGTGAGCAGGACCAATGCAAAGATACATGTGCAAAATTTAACATAGAATTTATTTCTCCAGCAACATCGTCATTCTGTTCTTCATGTGCTCCAAAAGGAGGTTAATGAGGACTCCAAAATGGAAATTCTGGTCCCAACTCTGTACCCTCTCTCACCAGATGCAGCAGCAAAATCTCTTTGATATCAAGAGAAAGAAAATAAACTGCACATTTTTTGGGAAGTTTATGTTGTCCTATTACAGGTTCTGTGAAAACCCACCTGGCCTTTTGTGGAGGATTTCTCTCCTTTTTTATTTACCAGAACAAAACAGCTCTTTCAGACCCTCCCTTCACAGTGGAATGGGTGAAAACCATGTGGTGTGTCTCCAGCATGATCAGAGCACAGATCACCTCACCTGTTTCCAATTGTTTATAAAGTTTGTGCCTCATGCAGCAGGCTAGACTCCAGTCATTAGAGGAACAGAGGCTTCACTAATCTGAAATCAGATGTCAGCCTCAGGATGACACCAATCATGCCCCAGCAGTGCTTATGTCTCTCTGAGGCCTGCTAAGTATGTCTAGAAAAGGAGCTTAGACTTTGAGGAGTCACAGTGTATTCATCTATGGTTTACCATATTCTCCACCAATTTATGTTCCATTTTCATGGACATTATTGTTGACAGTCCTGGTTTTCTTGCATCCTTACTATTTCTAGCCACAGTTTTAATCATCATCTATATCCAGGTTCCATTATACATTCAGCTTCCATTTTGCCTGGAACCACCCACTTTTTGAGACATCCATCTACAAAGGTAGTGGTTAATCTCACATCAGCTTGGAATCTAATATAATTTGATGAGCACACCATGTCTCAAAATCCTGAAATGCCAATGAAAATCAGTTGCTTTCCACATGCAGATGAGTAGGCCAGTGGAAGAAACACACTACAACTTGTCTCCGTATCACATCCAGCTTGGCTCTAGCATTTGCAGAGGATTTTAAATCCTAAGGTGAGAATCACCAAGCTGATATGTGGGACATCCAAAGACCTGAGCAAAACAACACCTATTTTTGATGTAATAGTCTGCAGGAGGGGAGGAGCTGTAAGACAGAGCCTCTGGATATTTCTATACCAAAACTGATAGCAAGGAGCCAGAAAGGATCAAAAGATTTTACAGCTATTAGCTTCTACTGCTTTTCAACTTGTTTCCAGTATTTTATCTCAAAATATTAATCTCATTTCTACTGAAAATGCTGTCCTTGTTAAATACATGTATTTTAATCAATTACTTGCTGAAAAGGCTATGGGGTGATGTAAACCAGAAAACAGAGTAGACAAGCAGTTAATTCATACTGTTGGAGCATCCTTGGTACATGGAACTTTATGACATGTCAACATTTAACATTTCAACACAAAGATAAGAATTTATGTTTTATTTATGTTTTACAATTGCTTAGAGCATTGCATATGCACTTTCCAGCTTCACTAAAGACTAGCTAAATACAAAGGCCCAGTACTATTACAATGCATGGAAACTTAATGTCCACTGAAGCCATTGACCTAATTAAATATATAGAGCCACCTAAATGTATTAACAAAGGTCTACCTTTGAAAATGATATTGCAATGCCTATTTGAGAATATAAAACATGCTCCCACACACATGGAGTATCAGTGACACTGATGAATGAGTATTAGCATTTCAATGATGAAATGAGGAGACATGAGTGAACACCACCTGATACTGTAAATAAGAGTGATCCAGAGAGAGGAGGAATAATTTTCTATCTACAATCTAATCATGACCTCAGTCCTGACCTGAAAAGATCACTTTCCTTAGTGATTAGATCAGAGTTAATCCCACTGTGGCATGCACCCAGGTGTGTTGAACTGAGCTGAAGTGGTTATGTGACAAATGCTGAATTTTTAATATTCAAAAGCAGGACCAGGCATATCTTGCAAACTAAACTCAATTTGGGCACAGAAAAAATCTATTCTTTTTAACTCTTTTAACCAACCACACCTGAATTTCATGCAGCATATTTTAATACCTTATCAAGTGTTCCAATTTTCTGGGTTTCCAATAAATATTGTTCATTACTAGAACTGCTTTGTCAACTTTAGAACTCTGGTTTTTCAAGAATATATACATGGTGCTTTATGTGTTCAGATAATCAGAACACTATTGGGCTGGCAATAATTCTAGCAGACACCCAAACCACTACACTAATTTTGAGAACAGAAATTGGCTAATGTGAAACCACTACAAGAGAATACAGCACTTTGCTGATAAAGGCACTGCAATGGTAATTCACAGTCCGAAGCCCAATCCTCCAAAGACCAAATACCATGGTCACCACGCAACTACGGCAGTTGCCTAAACATGCCCCATACAAAAGTACATTTCATCTCTTGATGCTGTTATCCATCCCCACTAACTCAGCTACACAATTTTCAGCTGCCTGACTTGAGACTTTTTTTTAAATTCACACACAACAATAATCTCTGATCCCCATCACTAATACAATTCACCATCTGAAATGTTTATTCTTAAAGTATGAAGTAGAAAAGAACCACATCCTGCAACAGAGTGAACAGAGCAACCTGCAGTAATTCAGGAGGCCTGTGTTCTCAAACAAACAAACAAACAAAAAGACATCTTTTAAGTCTCAGATCTCAGCCAGACAAGATATCAACATGAGTCAGCAGACAGAGTACTCAGGCTCTAAAATCAAGGATAAGCATAACAGCACCAAATTGTTGCAATATCTTGATCCTACAGCTGACTGATCCCACAGATTTGTGAGTGGACTGTAGATCCTGAGTCCCTCCCTTTTCTGCACTGACCCACAGGGCCATGGACCTGCCTTCTGCCACATGCAGAATCTGTAAGCCTGGTGTTGGCCGCAGGCCTGACATTTATATTCCCATACAGAATCATGGAATCATTGAGGTTGGAAAAGACCTTCAAGGACATCAAGCCCAACCTTTGTCCAAATACCACTAAGCCAACTAAACCACTGTACTAAATCCTGTCATTTCTTTGTCACTTCCAGGCATGTTGACTGCACCACTTCCCTGTGCAGCCTTCAATGTTTGACCACCCTTTCAGTGAAAAAAATCCTCTTGATGTCCAACCTGAATGTACACTGGCACGGGTTGAGGCTATCTTTGGTATTTATTAGCATTTATTCATTGAGATGCTTCCAGATATAAGTACCTAACTATTGCAATGGAATTTTGTGCACCCCTGTTCTACCAAAACATTTAAAAGCAGTAAGTGCTCTTTGAAGAGTCTCACTCATGCAGCAGCATTCAGGTCTGAGGAGAACAAATTTCAATAAGTGGTCACAAAGGGCTCTACTTCAAATGTCACAGTGGCACAAGACAAATCAATTGTGATGGAGCATCTGTGATATATCTGTTCTTAGGGTCAGGTTTAAGAGACACAACCTCATCTGAGATGACTTAGTGCATATCTTTTTTAAGTACAGGAATTTCCCCTAATTTTGCACTGGTCATCAATTTGCTTTCAATATTACCCTTCGTAATTGGATGGGTCCAGTGATGGGTCCACTCTCAGGAAAGAACTGAAGCAAGTGCACTGACTTGTGATGCACCTCTGCTTACCAATAAAAACCCTGAGCAATGGCAAGCCGAAATTTTAGGTACCTAAAAAATTATACTTAAGTACCATTCTTGTCACTCTAGTTCAGGCTTGCCAGGCACATATTTTGTACCATAAATATTGTCTCTCTCATATCAATGTGAAAAGAAAGCTAAGTCCAAAAATATTGATGAAATCTGGGGAGGGAACACTTCTCACTCTGTACCTGAACACTGCTACTGACCTTCCCTCTGGATCTGCATCTTTTTAACTACTCTGAATTGTTTATCAAAATCACAAACAAGGAACAAATCATTTACACTCTTAGAGCATAAAGCTCTGAGCCTTGATTGCATGTGCAGGAGGAATATTTACTTTTTAATCAGGGTTGACTGTGGGGTGTGGAGGTAAGGCTATTTTGAAGATTAATTAGTTAATATTTGTACATTGCTTCGAAGATGCTAGATAATAAGTATTTTTATGGCACCCAGCTAATGGCCTTAACTCTTTCAGCAAGGATGATGTCAAGGCCTTGAAAAGGGGCCCATCTGAGTTGTTTTTACATAAACCTTTTGAGGCTGTATCGATAAAATGCAAAGACAGAGTTTTCAGGTTTGGTCCCAAACCCTCTTACACTTCTGCCAAATCCTGCCAGCAAAAGATACATTTTGAAAACATCAGTAGAAAAGGTGGGTAGTGGAATAGCATACACTTTTATGCCCTTCTGATTCAGCCTGTGGGCTTAACAAAGATGAGTGGCTTACATGTTATAAACATGGCACTGAGGAAAACCATGAGCTTCCATGTTCTTTTTGCAGATGGCGTGCTCTAAAAACCTTGTTTTTGAAAATTTGGACCTTTCTCCTATCCAGGTGGCTAAATCCCACAGTGGGATTTAGGCGCATAAGTATTTTCTGGATCTCGGCTTGTGTGACTTGCACAAGGTCAAGCACAGATCATACCTATACTGTAAAGGGAGAAAAGTGTTCCAGGGTGTTCTAATGACTGCTTCATTCCTCTTCTCCTAAAACAGACAGATGAGCTCCCATGTTTTGCATTAAGACAGTGATTTTAAAATAAGAGTTAAGGAGTTTAGCTTTATTTCGTCTCATCAAAAGTCAAATCCATGCAGAGGATCTGAGGTCATGAGAAGACATAAACACAATCCCTTTCTTAGAATGCAAAATTTAAAATCACAGGGGATATTCAAACCTTGGGATGTACCAACTGCATCCCTTTTGTATACCCACAGCAGCTGGCCAGAGCACAGCATCAAGCCCCAGGAGGAAAATGGCTATTCTGACAGCCACAATACTGGTGTGCATCTGCCACTGTGAGAAGGGGAGATTATGAAAGCAGGAAAAACAATAAAGGTGGCACACTGGTGCCAGTCTGATATTCCAAGATCCATCCTCACGAAAGTTAAGAGGCCTCTTGGCATATGGCTTCAGCTGAGACCCTGGGTAAAATAAAACCCCAAGGTCTCCAGCTGAAAATACAAATGACAAATAAAGAGAAATTTCTGGAGGAGAGAGAATGGAGTGAGCCACCATGCATATAACTGGCATTTAAATTCAGAAAACAAATGGGAATCTTGTTATCATCAATTATGACAAAACATAATGTCACATAAAAGCTCAAAAATGTAAGAGACAAGGTCCTTTGACTAAATATGCTCTAGCTGCATCCACAAATTACACAGGCTGAAAAACTAAGCAGATTCTTACAGGATCAGGTATTATGTGAAGTGTTCAGGATTTAGGTTAATGAATACAGCGTTCTCCAGATGTTCCATCATTGTTCCAGAGTGGGAGGAAAACTGGCTGCAGACCAAATCAAATTTTTATACTCCTCTTAGATAGTGCCAGACACTAAGATTTCACCAATATAACATCTGAGGCACAGAGACAAAGCATCATGGTTGGATAACCCTATATTCAATCCATTTTGCTGAAGACAGGACAAACAAACTAAGAATCAGAACTTTCAATGAGTCATATCAAAGGTATAAATTGAAAGCCAGCACTTGTACTACATATGATCTAGCTGAAAAATAATTTATAGTCTGGAATTTCCCATTTAAACATTGCTGCTGCTTCTTGTAGATATACTCCAAATGCTAACTTTAAACACTGCTGGTCCTTTCAAATTGGGTTCTCTGCTTACTTTATAATATCTTTAGGAGGCACATCCTTCTCCAGAGTAATGGAGAGTTTGAGAAAAGAAATTAATTGCTAAAAATGCCTAGTTTGCTTAGAAAAAGTGCACCATTTAGTGTTTACTAAAGAATTAAAAATCATTAAATTTTTTTAAACATTTCAATTTTTTTTGTTAACAGAATTAAACAAGAATGTTTCTGGGACATACAGAAATAGAGATCACTAGAGACAAATAAGGCAGTCAGCATAACACTCTAGAAATGCCTAAGAGGTGATGACAGGAATAGAGACAACATCTACACTGGCCAACAGAAACCCACCACAAGAAATAAACCAAGTTTTTCAAAAAATACACAGAAATTAATAACCATTTGCAAGTGCATTTTGAGCACATAGCTGATCCACATGCTGAGCAATAGGAAAACTGGTGTCAGGGAAAAAAGGCTGTACTTAGGCAATGAGTTTCAGTTTTGAGGCTTAAAAGCAAACAGGATGAGGTCTGCGACTGCAAGGCTAAGATCCAGTTCAGTTACACTAATCTGATTTGGTCCATGCTTGTGCTTAAATTGATCACTTAGCCTAAAGGACTGAAGGTAGGTGGGGGTGGGGGGTGGGTGATGTACATGTGTGTTTGCTTCTGGGAACACATCCATGAGACCTAAACACCTGCACAGATGTTTTTTACACCCTCTGAAAGCAGGTCAGCAGTGAGAATTCACTGGGCATGAAACAACATTAAACTATAAAACATTCCCTGCCTGGCGCTGGTGAGGAGTTAGTTTTGTGGCACACGCAAGTATCTGGGAGTACTGTAGATATATTCACTCTGAGTATTTAATGTGCTGCCTTACAGGTGGCCTTTCTCTACTGGCACACATCTGGGGGTCATACCACAGGAAAGAAAACAAAAAGGGAAGAAGAAGATGCCATTGGACGGCTGCCCAAGAATAGATCCCAGCTGTGGTCCTCTTAAAGCCCAAGAGCTGGACCAGGGGTGCAGAAAAAAATTTCTGTGGCTTCAGGGACACAGCAGAACCTGGAGGCAGGAAGCTGCTGCACCACAGGGGATAGGTAGACGAGATGGGAGGTGAGGGCCGGCTGACTGAACACCATGAGTGGAGCACATATCTAACTTCTCTTGTGCTACGGCTAGGGCTGCATTTTCTCCACCTGGATCAGGACAGTAAGAACTAAAATATAGTCACACCATTGAGAATTCATGGAAATGTATCTTGTTTGAGTCAATAATGAAATTCAGTACTGAATACTGAAATTCATCAAGAACATTGTGCTTAAACCATATTTCCTTATAAACCAAATCTACCCAAACAAAACAAAATAAAATAAATTTAAAGAAACACACCCAAAATGTTTAAACTTTAAGGAAACCAAGAAATTCTCACTTTCATTTATTTTGTCTTTCACTTCTCCAGTTGCAGAAACATGTCATGTAAGTGAAACAGTATTGACTGTTTCTTAAAAAGAAAAATCATTTGCATAATACAAAGTAATAGTTTTACATTACTATTTTTATGTGTGCAAAAATGTAGCAATATGATAAAGTAGGTGCTGTAGACTTAGAAATTCAGATTTCAGGTCTTGTTGACCTGTAGGTGAAATATTTGTACCTGGGGAATATCTTGTCTTTTAAACATAAAGCATGCTCTCTTCTGCCTGCATTTGCCTAAATAGATGTTGAGTTTCCATTCAGCTCCAGCTTGTTGGTTTATTTCTTTTTAAGTAATTATTTATCAATTAGACTTCTTGAGAGTAAACTATCTGAGGATAGTTTACTCTTCAAATGTATGTGATAGATCTAATTATTTTTCTGTAAAACTACAAACAACCTTCTAAATAATGACAATCATTAGAAAACATTAGGGTCTGTCACTTATATTCTTTGCCAACTGCTGATAACATTTTATTACTGCTTAGAAAGGTTGATTAAAGCTTGTAATAGATTTAGCGAGGGTGAAAGATTAACAAAAAGGTATTTATGATAGAGACACTAAAACATAATATGTTCTCAGTAAACACTTGAAAAAAAACCATCCCTGTGACATTTATAGAGGTTGCTCAAGATACAATTTTTCATCTGCACAATGAAACTGATAACAAGTTCTTACATGCTGGGGGAAAAAAAAAAGGCAGAAAGGGAGAGGAGCACATTACCTTTGCGTGTCTCATGTCAAAGCAAGTGAGAAAGTGCTCTTCAAAAATAAACCACCTGAAACCTCTGAAGGAGCTCCTGGGAGTGCTCTTTGACCATTTGGACAAACTCCTTGAAACTACAGCAACGAAAATCAAAAACCAAGCTGGATAAGAAGGTAGTGTCTAAGGGATATATCTTTCAGCCTGGCCTTGGCCTGAGCCCACCCCCCCACACCCCAGCATGGGGTGACAGACCCTGGTGGGGCTGGGCACTGCAGAGCACAGCAACTGAATGCAGCAACTGGCACTCTGTGACAGGCTAGCAGGATGGACGTGCAGGTTTTCCTCCTGCTCACCATCCACTGGGAGAAAGTGCTGCCAAAAACATCCCAGTATCTTTCAGTATGGAGAGATTACTAAGGATGGAGAGAACTGCACCAGCATTTGGAAGTAACCACATCCCTCAGCAGCACTGATCTGGTGAGACATCCCAATTTCTCTGGAGATGCCAACCTTGCAGTGCATGGCAAAGACTGAGTGGCTGGTGCCTCAGGTGAGAACATGCATTCCTGTGGCATATTACAGTCTCCCTCAAACATCTGGTCATTTATCCAGTCATAGGGGCTACTTGCAGGTACGGCAAGTATTTAATGGATGGCAGGATCAGCCTGCTCCTCACTTCAGAACAGCCTCTGCTGAGCTCAGTATGAAGGACCTGGTGAAAACAAGAAGCAGGGGCCCAAACTCAGCAGTTACAAACCTAGGCCAAGGATGTGAATGCAGGTGCCACGGCAGAGAGCCTCAGCTGTCCTAGCTAGCTCAGTCCTAAACCTTCAGCTGCCTGCTCTCTCTCTCTATGTCCCTAGCCAAGGAGATGGAGCAGGAGAGTTCATCTGGTTTCCACACACCTGCAGCTCACCATTCCAATAAAATGTAAGTAACAGCATCCACAGTTAAGACATCAGGGAGCAGGACAAGATACCAGGAGTGAGCTGCAGCTGACATTGGGAGGACTAAGTGGCTCAGACTACCAACCTTAAGGCAAAACAGCAGGACTAGATGACCTGGCAAGGCCTTCTCTGACCTGATTCTGTAACACCCTCCATAAATAATCTTCTCTGTTTTTTTGAAAACAATGGGCCAATATTTAACAGCACTCCACAGCCAACTATCTGTCACCACAAAAATCATCTACCAGGAATAAATCACCAGCAAGATCACAGTCAAAACCAAACACATTTTAAAAAAAATAAATAATAATTCTGTGCTGTGCATGCCTTGACACATCTATTAGCCAAAACTACATACACAGTCTGTAAACAAATTAATGTGTGGCTCATCAGAGAGGTGAAGCAGAATGAACTTGTGGTTAATCTGAGCAGAGAGCCACTGTCTGCAGCCTGTGAAAATGTTAGTACATTAAAGCACTGCAAAGTGGATGATAGATTATAGAACCTGCGAATGCAAGTTAACCTGCCCTAAACCATTCCTCAAATGCACTACACAGGCAACAGTCATTTCAGCTGACTCATGGCTTTCATGTTGAAAAGTGGAAAATTATTTTTAATGTCAAGGGATGGTCAAAGCTAAGGCTGTTAGTTGCACCAGAAGATGTAAACCCAAACCTACCTCAGACTTAACTCTATCCTACTGTGTCACAGCTGACACATAGCTGAAACGCAACTGCTGAGATTAGGTTATATACTGGGAGTTTTCCCTTCACTCTTTCATACACTGGAAATGAATAAAACCTTGAAAAAATATTTTCAAGCTACATAAAGATACACAAAGAGCAATAAATGTAAACAAAAATCTCATGTTTATGTGTTGATGTAGTGAGTCAGAATAAACATGACAGCTTTACCTGAGAAGTTAGAGTCTGAAAACAAATGTCTTATGTTTGGCAACAGGCACAGAAGATTTTTAAAAGAAACACCAAAAATAAACTTAGCAACATACTTCACAACTCCCACAGGTAAGTCTCATTCACCCAGGCAGACTCACCAAAGTCAAGAAAAAAGCAGAATCCTGTAATGCTGGGTGCTGAGCATCCCTCAGGCCCTGTATTCCACATGCTGCCTGCATCACTGCATCCTGCACAGCTGCCACTTGAAACCTGTCCCTACAGGGCTAACCTGTTCAGACAGCAACCATTGCCTTTAAAACACTAACAAATTAGAAGTTCAGCAAAGGCTAGCATAGTGAGCTAAACCCACAGAGCCCACACAGGAAAGAGATACTGGGATAAGCACAGTTATTTATTTCCAGCTTTTATACACTGGACACCAGCTCAGGCAGGAAGCTGCACATGACACTATGGGAAGGCCTTGAACCTCATCAGGGAGTGCTGTCAGCCTCCTCTATGTCTTTGTTAACTCTGTTCTGACCTCTGTGACACCTGAATTCCTCATGCACCATCCAGAAAGATGATTTTCTACCAGGGTAACAAGGAAGACAAGGGGATTATGAAAGACACTGCTAACCCTGGATTGTGGTAATGGAAAGTTAATTCCACATAGTCTAAACCATTTTGGAGTAGACAATGGATAGAGTACTTCCACCTGGCAGAAATTCCAGTTCAACTATGACAAACCCACTCATGGAAGAAATAGAGGGAAATTTTGAAAGCTGGGTATTATGAGTAACAGACATTTAATCAAAGAATAGATAAAAGAACAGAAGAACCATGAAAGCCACAAAAACTTCCATACTGTTAGTGTCTGAACAAAGATAAATACCCTGAGTTGTGGTTCATCAGATGGAAAAGCATAAGATTAGCAGAGAAATCTGGATAGGTTGGATTTTGTAGGATGTCTGGCACCAAACTCAGATAGAAGCAATATTTCAATTTTTACCTCCCAGTTAGAAGGTACCACAACACAAATCCACATCAAAAACATTGGTCTTTTGTCTGTATCCACTTGATTCAATAAAACTATAATGGTAAGGTATTTCCCCCTTACATTTAAAACCAAAGGTTAGCAAGCCAGAGGTCAAGCCATGAGGTTTTTAATCAAAACTCTTTGCTTCTGAGTGCCAAAGCATTGTTTCCTTCTAGCTTGGGACACAGCTGGCTAGGCAGAGCTATGGCTTGTACAAACTGCAGTCAGAGAAACGGCATCCTGCCTCCTTTTTTTTATTTCTAATAGTACAGTCATTTTAGGAATATATGCTAAAATAAATACACTCAAGAAGCAAGAGAATAATTGCCCTTCCCAGGGCTGTGAACTCTAATTTTTGCCTGTTCTAGTGTAGTATAATTTCTTACACCTCAAGTATCACACATTCACACATTCACTAATGGTGTGTCTCAAGCTGAGGAAAGGGGAGCTATAACACGGTTCTCTCTGTGTTATATCTGGTGGGTTTTATTAGAAAATGAATGACTCTGTGTTATACTTGGTGATTTTTGTTAGAAAGCAAATTAAACCTTAATTCTCCAAATTTACAGGCTAAAAGACCAATTTTATCCTTCACTGTGCTCGGTTTGGCATCTTTTGAGGTCAGTGAGAGTTTTTTCATTGAATGTTAAAATATATCATAATGAATCAATAATTATCCACAGTTGTTTGATAGATGGGACCTCTGTTATGTTCCACAGATATTAAGAGAATTTTCTGCTATGTTACTCATTTTCATTTTTTTCTCCAGCCCTGTGTGGATACTCTCTGCTTGTAGCCAAATTTCCAGCAGATTTTTTTTCTGTTTAATGAAAGTGACCATTCTTCTAGAGAGGTTTCCTTTCTCTTGGTGACATCTTAGCTGTTCACAAAGTCAGTGTTCTTTGAGGAGTCAGGGCTCCGTACCTGCTGTCCTTGGGGTGGGAATAAGCTTCCTAGAAGGAATCACTGCTGGAGGTGATGGGACAAGCCCTGGATGGTAAAACTCCTTCATTCCCAGCCCAGAGTGTCCCCTGCCACTTCTGGGCCCATTCCCTATGGCGTCCTTGCAGCATCATCTCTCAGTATAACTCACCATTAATCTTCTTCAATTTCTGCTTGAAATGTCAAAAATGAAAAAAAAAAAAAAAAAAAGATGGCCCTATTACATTTCTTGAGGAAAAAACATTTAATTGGAAACATTTCCTCATTATTACTTACCTTCTCTGAGTTCCTTCAATTTCATGAGTTAAGAGTACATTAGTTCCTGACCTTGAGGGAAATCTGATTCATTCACAGAAATTTTATCTATCTCCCTCTTGCACACACGCAGAACAGAAGCATATTGGTCAGAAAAGAACAGAAGAATGCATATGCCTATCAAATATGTTCAGGCTTGCAGGAGCTACCAAATATCTTTCTATACACAAGAGGCAGAACTCTTCAAGGAAAGCTAGAGCATGTCAACTGTGCTTTCTGTGGTGCCCCAAAACCCTGGAAAGGAACATTAAACTTGAGGTTCAATGTACTTTTTGTCACCCTGTGTGTGCACAAGACCCCCCTGCCTTGTGCTGATCAACAAAATATTTTACATTAGTATAGTTTTCCTACCTTAACAGCTGCCTTTCTGTCCCACAGTATGCATAGGTGGCAATTTCTGTTGATATGGGAGATAATGAGGACTTAGATGCTACTACAATGTACCCATGTACCAGTTTACCAGAATAGGTTTTTATGCTAGCCAACATTAGAAATCATCCTCAGCACAAGCCAAGTCAAAAGCAAGGAAAAATACTTATTTATAAAATCCAAAATAAGAAACAGAGTTGTAGAGATTTTTAACATATGGCTAGCAAAAAGGAAAGAAAACTTTCTCTAAAATCAAGCCCAGGAGGCACACCATCATGTCTTCCCTTCTTGTCTCATTCTGTATCTAACTGCCAAACAAGATCTAAACTACATCTGACCCACAGGGACCATGTCTCAGAGCTGGTGTACACCCTCCATCACAAATACATATTCACAGAAGGGAACTTGCAGCCAAGGAAGGAGGCTAATTTATAACCCTGTACTCCTTCTTGGAGTTTTGCATGAAGGTTCATTCAAATTCATCTCCCCTCCTTCATTCAGGTGTTGGCTTCAATGTCATCTCCCTGGATTATTTACTGGCCTAACATTTTCAAATGCAAATCTTCCTTCAATAGGCCAGGTGCAAATATGTCTTATCCTTTACTGAGTTATCATTAAATCATTAATCCACAGAGGAGCAAAACATTCCCACTTATCAGGGCAAATCTCTGTGTGAAGCTTTTCCAGGCTCCAAATTTCTTATTTCAAATCAGCATATAGATAGACAACCACAGCTGATGGTAACATTAAAGCATGATCTGTGCTTTTGGGGTAGAGGTCTGTGGGATGATTAATGCACTTCAGCTTCTCCCTGAACATTACCATGAGCCCAGTGTGACATGGTCACCAGGCCTGGAGCAAAAGCAGAAAGAGTCCTTGTTGTCAAGTGTGAGAAGGACAAGCATTTTATAGTTCTTCAGAGTTTTAGGCTACAGGAATCCATGGCATCTGCAACAGAGGATCTGAATGGATGTATTCTTCCCGCAGATTCTGACATATAGTTATTAATACAACACAAGAAAGGGGGGAAAAGCCACAGAAGAATCTAAGCCTAAGAATTTCTTAAGCCTCAGCAACTCCAAGTCACCTTATAAAAAATGCCAGAAAGTCAGATGGGCTGCTGACTTGCAGGCAACCCTCAGACAGCCCCAGAGCACAGCTCCTGCCTGAAGCTGACCCACCGCAGGTGTACTGATATCAAACAGCAAACCCTGCTCAGCTGTGCCTGCATCAGCACCTCAGCCCTCACACATCATCTGGCCCTGCTCCAGAGACCAGTTATCTGAAACCAGAGCCTGCACCAAGCCAGGCTGAATGTGGAACCATGGTGCTGAGTCACTCTGTTTGGGGCTGCCCCCACATTTAAAAACATTTTGGTTATTGATCTAAAGATTCATGACTCACAGGTTCAATATAGTGCTGAGTTTAAAAGACTGCTTTGTTCTTGGAAGTGACACATATGGTCTCCTCAGGGCAGCCACCCTCCTCTGCGACACCTGCTTCCTCAGAAGAAACTCCACAAGGAGCTGAAGAGATGCACAAAAATTAAGTAACAGGGGAAGTGGGTTGTGCAGCTATCACTCCATCCATAGACTCTTTTCTAGCCTGCAAGGCTCAGATGTGGCAACATTATCCATTCGGTGGTGCAACACAGAGGACTACCATAATGTCTCTTCTCACTTTCCAGGAGATGAAACTGAGATCTTCAGGACCATAAGGGATTATTCACTGTGTGAAACTGTCTAATTGAGCAGATTTAGACCATAAGAAGAAATCAAATTGAACTCTATACGCCTAAAAATGTGACCTTGACCTAAAGAAGTGCTCTCTAAAGCCACAGAAATAATTAGGGGGCAAACTTCAAGGATCTCACCAAATTCATATATGGAAGCAGCAGCAGCTGTGACTTTGTTGGTGCTCAGTCATGTTCAGAAAATACAAGAGCGTACTCTTTCATTGTAGCATACTCTAGCATACTTTCCTTGCCTGGGGAAATTAATTTTGAATGTGTGATGTCTCTTTGAATTAACTGGCATGAGTTTTGTAATCAAGCACTGTTGAGCCAACAGGAGGACAAGGACTTATGGTATTTTAGTGTGGAATATACACAAAAAAGCCAAAAAATTGGCCCAACATGCTGTAAAAGACCACAATACATGCATTCATTCATACAAATATTAAGTATATAATCACATGATGAGCAAAGGATGGTATACAAATTTAAAACATATACAACCCTATTTAAATAAACTGCACATTCTGCTAGATTCCAAAAAAGATGAAGTTACAGTAATTGTCACTTTCAGTTTTATATAATTTTCCAAATAAAAATGTGATAGTTGCCATTAACTAGTACTGACAATGCACATACAGTACACACATTTGTCAATTTCATTAACCTTCCAAATTAGGTATTCACGGGGAGCTAATGGCAGCGTAACACATCATTACAATATTCAATGCAATTTCATGGATATTATGTATAGGGAGAAATTTTAGGCTCTCTTGTTCTTACAGCTGTTAGAAAATATTATACTTTGCAAATATCACATTAGTGATCGGCAAATGCTAAATAGCAGAATCTGAATAGCTTGAATTATGTCCCACTCTCCCGCCTCTCCTCATCGGGAATGGGGGTTGCCTCTATTTGTGTCACATTTGGCCATAAGTAAGAAGTGCAAATCATCTGCATGGACTTTGCATTCTCCTCACCATTGCTATTACAGCTTCCACAGCCCAAATTAGGATCCATGAGATTTGCTCTTAATTTATCCATTAACTTTCTTGATGACCTTGGGCAAATCACTTAATTTCTTGCATCTGCAACAATGCCTTCTTCACAGGGCACAGTGAAGATAAAATCTATTATGGATCATGAGGGTCTGAAGTACTGGTGGAAGGGTTAATTTCCTTCTCATAACTCAAAAGGGAGTTTTACTACAACAGAGGAGGTCGTCCAGCTGGAAATGAGAGTGAGAAGGCACTGGATATGAGAAGTAGAATGTGGGCAGTTGTGGGAATAAGAAGAAAACAACAGATACTTTGAATTATCTAAATTAAGGTTTATTTGGTGACGAGCTGGGAGAAGATGAGTGCCTCTTCAGAAGAGAAGAAAAATGAAAGGATCTTAAGTAAAAGGAGTATTCTTTGGAAGTCAGAATGTGCGGGAAAGTGACTTTGTGGGGCACAAAATGGAGAGATGAGTCATAGGATTGTACATCTCAAAAAATAACATGTTCTTACCATCAGCAAAGGAATGTGAAAGGATAAGATTGTCCTGCAAGGCCAAAAGTGGACATGAATGACAGAATCAGATTTTTCAGCTCTGATGCACTTTTTTTCTAGACTTCTTTGAATTTCTCAAACCAGTATTTATATTTGAATAAAGTCAGCAGGACTGAACCTCATGAAAATTGCTCTAACTTGAGCAGAAAATCCTTGATTTTAAGACTTTTACCTCTTTTGAATTAGAAAGTGTTTAGGAAACAAATAAGGCACAGGAAATTCTCAGTATTTTTCCTTCTGATCAGAATTAAAGTGTTTAAAAAATAAAAACTATAAGCAATTATGACAAAATAAACACACACCCATGGATCATCTAGGTAAACAACAAATTCCCATGCAAGCCATCCCCTACAAAAATGGTCAAGGATACCCAAAGCAATTTTAATTGAGATTTGCCTTTCTGCTTGATGCTGTTTTCCCTGCAGACCCTACATAGAGCTCAACATGGGACCTGTTTACCTTGTCAAACAGGACCAGAGCTAAATGCCCCTATAGAATTCCACACCAAAGGAAAATGGAGTTCTCCAGTGGGGGTAGCATGGTGGGCAGCACTAGCACAGTGCTTCTAACCCAGTTCACTACGTTGGTTCTTAAAATATCTGAGGTTCTCTATTCATGGGAAATGCTTTGGATGGACCAGCTTTGCAACAGCCAGCTCGTGTTAATCTGAATCACTTTGGTTTGCTTTTCTCACTGTTGCTCTCACTGCCAAGGGCTGTCAAAACACATTGTCCTGCTTTCAGAAAAGAGCCCCATACTGTGTCATGGAGAGATACAAAACACAGCTGATAAAACTGCACAGAAGAGTTCAGCTGTCTTCCCAGTCTATGTATTTAAATAGCATTCTCCTATAGAAGTGAAGTGGTTTGTGCATTAATTTGTCTTTCTTCCCTTCCATATGGAGCACCTGCTTCACTTAACCACCTCATTTTGTGTTTAGTTTTTTTTTTCTTTTAGTTCAGTTTTCCATTTTGAGGACTTGAGTACCAGGAAAGTGAGCTTTTAGCCTTCTTCCTCTCAAAAGAGTTAAAGTTATCCATCCAATCAGTTCTGGGGGTTTGCTGCATTGGCAGACTCTTATTTCTCAGTGTCTCAGCTTTCTATTGTAACACACAGAGAAAATATAGAACAAGATGGGTGACTCTGCATCTCCAATAATACGTAGAAAAAAACAAAGTAATGTTCCAGCTTCTTTAAATTTTGGCCGGCACAAAACTGTCTGATAACTAGGAAAAAAAATAGAAAACTATATAAAAATAGCAAAATAAATAGCAACACTTTTTTCTTATAGTTGGAGATTTACCACAGACAGAAAAAGAACAATCTTTGACACAGGAGAGAAGGAATATTTTAATAAGGTGCCGTGCCAATTTGGCTTCTTATTCCTATGCATAAAGTATCCTGGTGTCCTTTAAATTAAAAAAAAAGTTCAAGCTGGACAGAAGTGCCAGCAAATGTTATAAGCCAGTGGATAGTGGGTGGGTGGTGTGAAAACGTTTCATAACTGCTAACAGCAACCCTGTTGTGAACCAAACAGCTGTGCACAGAACACAGGTGTGCTGCACAACAAGGGCTATTCATGCCTTCCCACAGGGTGCTGGCCAGGTTTGCAGAGCCACAGCTGACCACATAAAGCATCGAGGATGGAAAAGGCTGGGAGTGAAATGTCCACTAAAAGTGTAAACACCGGACGCCACACACACACATACACACACGTACATTTTTAGCACGTTTTGCTCTCTGCTGTAATGAAAAGAGGTAAGGAAAGCCTATTCTACTGTGGGAAGCAGAGAATATACTGGCATAGGAAGTTAATAGGAATGTTATGTGCATGAAAAAATCAGCAAATATAACAGAATTGGGATACGGCAGAAGCCAAAATAGTCATAATTTAATTGAACATGTTGCTCCAATAAATTCTTTCCTCCATGTATCAAAGACATTTGTAATTATAGAAAATGTAGAAGATATTCCAAATAATGCCAGCATAGGAGTTACAGATTCTCTTTCCTTCTAGAGAACCTCCAAGAGAGAAGACAAATTTCAGGAAAGTAAAATATTATGGTTAAAAATTAAAACCATTTCCCTTTCATATGCTCTGCATAAAGTGTTTTTGCAGCTTTTCTTCCACAAATATCAGTGCAGTAAAGGTTGGGGGGATGGTTGTGTTTTGTTTCCTTTTTTTTAAAACAGGATTTTTAGAAAATTGTTTAAAAAAACAATTCAACTGAAAAAGGAATTATAATCAGGAACCCTTGAATTCTAGTTCTGGATATAGAAATCCTGTGCTGGGCACCACGCTTGAACACGCAAGCAAATATTATGACTCTGTTGCAAAAGGTGGAGTACCTCTGTGTAAAAGCAAAGGAATGCCTGCCCAAGCAGATCATCTCTATCTACTGTACCTATTATGAAAAGGTAATTATTTGTTAAAAACACAGTCTCCAGATACAATATTTGTAGCCACATGGTGAACATGAGGAATGAATGCTTTCCAGTTGTAGATACAGAAAAGCCACCTTTCATGAAAAAAACATGGCAATGAAAATGCAGCATACCATAACCATGATGCTGACTAATATATCCACATTTAAAATTCTCACCAGCCAGTTCAAGGTGAAATGCCAGACAACACCAGCTTTGACACAGCAAAACCCTGTCTGATTCCTACCACTGCTGGTATTCCTGGTGACATTTCTGCTTTCAAAACAGACTACAAGTTATTGAGACTGAACAGGGTTAATGTGTCAGTTAATAAAGCGACTCTACGATACAAATGTGATGTATCTATAATACAGCTAATAAGTCACCCTATAAACATAGAAAATCTTACCATTCTCCAAGTACCCTTTTCATGAACACAGTGAAGAACCCTAGTTCCTCTTTCTCACGATAGCCCCATTTCAAAGACATTTAAATACTGAACCAAAAATCCTGTTCGTTGCAGATGTAGGGCCTCAGTACAACTGTTAGAAATGAACAAGAGCAGCACCGGAGATAGGTTCACCGGGTGGCTGCAGCCACACATCTTTGGCTCCTGGCAGCAGAGGCCTAGATGTGTATCTGCCCAACGCTCGGAGTGTGGCTGTCCCACCCCATGAGCAGCAGCTGGTGGTCAGCCTCCTGAACCACACATCAGAAAATAGCACACACGAGCCCTGCTGTTTTTGCATTATGGCCACAATCTGGGGTAAACTGAACATCCTCTCACCAACTACAAAGGTCTAGAGAAATGCTTCTGTTGCACTGTTATTTTTGCTTTCTTCGAAGATGGCCCCACCTGTCACAGGAAAATGGGTCCCAAGATCAACCAAGATCAGCAATTTGCATGTTCGTTTTTGATGCTGTTTGAAAAGATGATTAAAAATCCAGTGTTTGACATCATTAAAACACTTGCAACTGAAAAATGGCCTGCAGGTCGTCACTCATCCAGCGAGCACCAGCAGCTGTGCTCCAGCGGGACACGCATTTCTCATTAGTCACAATTTTGCCCATAAAACCTCAAGAAACCAGGAAGCCATCTCAGGAAACCAGTGTCATTCACACTCTACCTCTATTAAGTCCCTGGCTTCTCTGCCAAGCTGGTGGAAAGTGCCTGAAGTGGCAGATCACACAGATTTGGACTGAGATTCCAAATTTATCACCTTTAATCTAAGAAATATTTAACATATTCAATCAGAGGAGTTAGTTCTGCTTCTTCTCACTGTTATTCCTACATGAGTCTACTGATGTTGCAGGTATTTAGTCACACTTTCTTGTCTATAAAATATGCTGTAGAAATTTAAGTAGTTCTAAGGCAAAAATAGTGTAAAGACTGTCTAGCAGCTTGTAATTAGGAACATTTCATTCGTCACAGCTTACTTAGGAGTGATTTACACTTGCCTCAAAATGTTGAGCAAACCTGAAGCACATGCTCACAAAATTCTCAAATTCCTTTTGGAGATCTCCCTCTAACTGACAAACCCAGTTTCTTTCCAAAAGTACCAGAATTTGATGTCTAACAACTGAATTATATCTATCTGTCTTGCAGCACTGCTGCAAGCTAGCATCCTGTATTTAAAGAGTCACTGTTACAAATTACAAGACCATTGGATCTACTGTCTCTCAGTAAGTGCTGGTGCTATACTGGAACCAACATATTTGGCTAACATATGATGTAAATTGTTACAATGATAACAATTGAGAAACGTTTTTAAAAACTAGAGGAGCTGAGGTTCTGGACTGTCATATTTGTCAAAAAATTGTTTAAACAATTGGCACTGGCTCTCCATTTATTCAATTACTACAGGTTTACTCTAACTATGCTTGAGCAAAAACAAGACCAAGTCCAGCCCAAGCAGACCTAACACCTTTAGAAGGAAACCTTCACACTGACATTCTCAAATTAAACCTTCCAATCAATCCTACAGAAACTCTATTTTTGTGCTTTTTCATGTGGAAATGAATGACTTGCTGTTCTTTTGTGTGATAATTTAGCTAAGCAACAATTATTATTTTGTGTCCTCAGCTGTGGAAAGGACGGAGTTGAGTTACTTCATTCCTTTTCCTCTCTCTTTGGAATTATAAATTATACATTTTTGTCTTTATAAGAAGTTTGCAACCAGAAATAAATCAAACTCATCTGAATATTTACCTCACCTAAATGTAACTATAGAAATTCAATTTCTAATCCCAAACACATTGCATTCAGATTGTTTCTTCAAAATTGTTGATATATTTTTTGACAAATCCAAATCAAATTTTGCCCTTCAGTTTCTTATAGAGATTTGTACATAAGAGTTAAGAACAAAAAATGAACAGAACAACTACTGTGTAAAGGAGAGATACAGCATGTAAAAAAATAAAATCCTTGGTCATAATAAGATCCTTTTATTAAAGAACTGTGATTTTATAAAGTTCTTACAGCAAGCTTCCAGATAAACTAAATAATATATTTTTATTAATATAAATTATACAAGTTATCTTTACAACAATAGATTAGTATACTATTAAGTCACACATATTATCTTCTCATTATTTATTACAGTGATGAGCCCAGTAGCACTGGCATAGCTAATGCCACTGCAAAAATTCAAAGCCCAGGGAAACCTTCCATGTACAAATCACACTAATCACTTCTTAGAAGCAGATTACCTTCAAATGAGAAAATGTGAAGAAATTGCACCAACTGCAGCAAACAAAAAACCCACTAGTTATTTAAAGAAAATTGCACACAGCAACACTGCCAAGATGTTACAGTGTCTCCATCACAGCTGGAGGTGGATGGCTTCTGTAGGCTTGGGCAATTCACATTTCAGATTCTTTTCCCACTGCCCACATGTTCAATTTTACTCAACAGCAAGCCCTATTTCTCCCTTATTTACCTTCTAAAGCAAAGCTTACATTGGTGGGAATGAACACCGAAGTGACACTTAGAAAAAGCAACATCATTTGAACAGCTGTAGACAGTCTGTTATTTATCAGAAATTTTAACAAAGGCCAAAGGAAAAAAGCAGCAGTTCAGCACAGAGAGAGTCCTGCCCTAGTGCAGCTGTTACACAAGATGCAAAAATTTCAAAATGAGAAAGTAAACATCACTCCATATTTTAGAAAAGAAGTTTCTTGGGAAGATGTTTCTTCCCAATCCTTGGAAATAGCAAACTTAACACTAATGAAATGCGAACATCCCCCCCACCCCCTGGATACAAAAGCTGGGATCCAGTTGTGATTCTTTCCTTGTGGAATTATTTTGCCCACACTACCCACAGGGTAAAAAGCTACAGATGCTGCACAGACCCCCAGCAGCAGTAAACCAGGACTGATACATTGATGTTCACATTTACTACTCTCAGGGATGCTGGACAGGCACAGAGTTCACAGACAGACTGTGCCAACAGATCACAACTTGGTGTACTGCAATTTGGGAAAACACATAGGGGTAAACTCTGCCTTCACTAACCAGATTTGTTAAAAGCAGTGCAGAGAAATCTTTTCAAAGGTCCTTTCAACAGCTCTTTATTGAGGGCAGGAACTGATGCTCCTGTGATACTAGTGTTAAGAAGTCCAAACTGTCCACATAGTGCATGTGGACTCAAACTGATGGTAGCTCTAGCAGGAGAGTTTGATTTGGTTGCTCTGTCATTGAGAGGCTTTCACTCCTCAGTGCTGTCATTTACAGCTAAGATGGCAAATATACAGAAGAAAGAAAAACCCCAAACCTTCCCTCGAATGAAGGTGGTACATAAAAACACCCTTCTCTCAGCAAAAGGCAAGCCAAGCACAGCCCAGCTTTGCAGCAATACTGCAGATACTATACAGGTCTGCATTGTTGAAGTCTGACATACAAAACAGCCTTACATGGAACAGTATGGTCCTCAAAACACACACTCAGCATGTCAGAGAAGTGAAGAGTGCCCCACTGCACACTTATATGGAGGCAGGGCTGAAACTAATGCCTGCAGACTCTGTAGTAATTGAGCAGTGCATGGAGGGAGACAGAAGCAGAAGGTCCCACCACCTGTGCTTTGGTTGTCTTTACAGAGTTCTATCAGCACCTGTCACCATCTTTCCTCATAGCTGGTTCCTAAAAATTAGAATAGGCCAGTTTTCCCAAGATAAAACAAACACTTGGAAAGCTGTTCTGAATTACATACCCTGATTTGCCAAAGGCAACATCTCAGGCTATCAGAGCATGCCAAGAAGTAGAAAGAGGTCATCTTTATTTCCTGATCTCTTTAAAGAGAGGTTTGGGGCATCAGTATCTTCCAAACAGTGTATAGGGAGGTCAGGTGCCTGATCTAAGGCTGAAAAACCCTGCTGTGGGAAGAAGACAACTTATCTCCACTGAAGAGGATGATGGGCAGGTCCAAATCTGCCCTGTTTCAGATCTCAGACAGACAACAGCCTCAAGAGACAGAGATCTATGTCAGACACATCTACCACAAGGTGATCCTCCAGCAAGAGTGATGCTGGCCACCCCTGCAGTGGCCAGGGGTCCACATGCCTCCAATGCTACCCAGAAATGCAGAAGATAATATGAGATACAAGGGTGGCAGGGCAGGTATTTCTTTGTTTAATTGTACTATTGGCAGTTCTCTTCTTATTGTTATGTCTGGGGAAATCAGGGAAACGAGGTCTGGCCATCTGGGCACCTACAAGAGCAGCTGTATTGTACAGACACCTGTGCCTCACAGAGCTGACACCAAACACCAGGCACGAAGCAACACGGGCTCTGTATTTCTGAGCACCACTGATACACTTTGAATAATTTTCATACAAAACAAAAGAAAAGGCAATACACTGTGGCAAAATTATATTTGAGGCATCTAGAAGTCAGATACAGGCTGGATATTAAATCTTAATCTTCCACCATCCTTTGAGTATCTGAATTACTAGTACAGGGGTATTCTGGGATAAGCACTATCCATCTCCCTTGTTGGAATAACTTTATTTTGTGTAAGCAACAACATATTACTGGAAAGGGAATCCCAGTCATCATCCTCCACCTACTATGGAGTTCTTCATTATATAAAGTCCCTATTTTTCTTCCTGATTGCTAAAAATATATTTCCATTCAGGGAAGTGGGAGGCCCACGACAAAAAAAGCTCAGGGGTCACTTCAGAGAACTACAATTCCTGCCCACCTCTGAGAACTGAGCTGTTGGTTATTCTGGGGTACAGGCTGGGGTAGGTGACCAGAAACTCATCACAGTTAAGGCATCCTGGGGTTACAGCAATCTGACATTTGCCAATGAAAAACTGTGTAGTCAGAATTATTGCTGACCATCATTCCCCCTGACTCCATTCTACAGCTATTTCCCCTGGTTATTCAGTAAGCAGAAAGCTGCTGCAGTGCTCTGAATGCTCTGTGCCTTATATCATACCCCAAAGGTCCAAAGCAATACGCCAAAGAAATAACATTCTAGCTGTGCTCAGTTATGACACCACAGACAATGGAAAAACCTCCATTTTCCAGTTATTAATAGAAAAATAAGAAACTTCTGAATTTTTAATAATTCACTTGCAATATTTTCCTTTCTAAAACAAATATTCACTTTTCTAGGAATTGCTGACTACTGTGTTTGTAAAACGGAGCTCATTTTTGCTGTGTCTAGGGAAGGATAAGGAAAACATGATGCACAAACTAGGAAAACTGGAGAAAAAATATTGGCTGCAAAGTCTGAGCTCCTGAAGACAACCAAGGATAACACTTAACCAGAAACAGGTTTAGGCATTCAGCTGTCAGTATTTCCCTTAAGCACTGGAGACTCTCAGTCTGCAGATAAAATCCTGATTCATACAAATGCATGTGCTAAATAAGTGTATGAATCAACCAAATCTTTTCAGAAAATTTAATGAGAAGTGACCATTCAAAAACTGATGTGTACGCAAATCGATATATATATTTATGATATATAATGCACAGCTCTATATCCTTCATTTCACTTTCAAAGTAAAATCTAATTGTTATTAGGGGAGCAGGATTAGTGTACATCCGTTAGCCAGGTGTTTACAGAACTTGCCTGTATGAAGCACAATAGGTTAAAACCCATTTATACCACTCACATCCACAGCAGCATTTCCACATACAACCTCATATGTGTTTCAACTTTGAAATTTAATGCACATTAGCTCAGTGCTAACATAGGACATCCATGTCTTTATCTGGAATAAGCTGAAATAACTTTTTAAATTTTTTTCTTATCCATCAGCTGTTCACTAGAGATCCAAAATGTATTTTCATGTTCACAAATTGTAGCAATTGAAATACAAAAGCTGCAAAGTGTAAGAGGGGAAAACAAAGACCATAAAAATAATTTATAAGGTTTTTTTCAAAAATAATATCAGAATAATTCATAAGAATTTATGTAACCCTCTCACTCAAATTTAACAGTCTTCAGTGGCATTTGAACACTTGTGTCTTCTGAACAAATTTTGTTCAGCAGAAAATATAACGTCTGCTAAAATAACTTCTAGGTTTTCTTTACAAAGTACTCCCCTATTGCTGCTGGGTAACTCTGCCATATATATTTACATTGTACTTAATGTTATCCATAGCAGAAAACCTATGTATATATTTTTGCTCTCACACAATATACTGACAAAATTCTATGATCCAGTGCTACTAATATTTTAAAGGATTCAAAACAGAGGAAAAAAAGAAAAAAAAAAAAAAAAACCCCAAGGTTGTGTCTTCTGAAATCTAAAATCTAAATTTACCTAGGGTATAACTAGGGACAATGAACCAAAGACATGAGGCCACAGCTACACCTTCACAAGTTTTCCAGTTTAGAAAAAGGAAAAACAAATGCCATTGTCACAGTTATTTTAAATTTATTATAATTGGGGGCACAAGGGTTGTGAGCCAAATCCTACCTAAGGCAGCAGAAAGATATGTAATGTCTGCAGTGGTGCTTTGGATCAGAACTAATATTTCTATCCAATTGAAGCTAAAGTTATAAAGCAACTTAGCTTACTCAGATTCAGTGAATCTTACATTTTGCAAATGCCTGATGAATGCCTTTGAATAAGCAATGCTCTGAATCAGGTGAGTTTTAGGAAGACATTTAAATAGATAATGAAGAGCACATTATTGATGTGAAATGCCCCAGCTGTACATTGCTGGAGGCTGGAACTGCACACTGTGGGAGTGCCCTGCTCCTGTACCATCCACCAGCATCTCCTGTCATCCTCTGTCAAAAACAGGACACCAACCTGGGAACCTTTGTCTAAAATGGTCTTTGAACTTTCTTATGCACTATACAGAAAATCAAACAGGTATCTTTGCAAAACTTCTTCCCTCCCCACTCCCTCACAGTTACAGCATTCACAGTCATCATTCCTTAAACTTTATCTTCAAATTTTTTTTTATTCTAAATCGCTGACAAATTAAAACCAGACTCATAGGATCAGTTATAGCCAAGTGCAACAAGCAAGTGGCTTAAACTTATTTCTTCTGATAACAGGGCAGTGTAGGGCTCTCCCTACCTGGCATTTTACTAAAGCATCTTTCAGAAGCATTAGCAGAAGATTATACAGTTCTTCTTGATTATCTCAGACCTTAAATTTATTATGCCCCTATCAAACACAGCTATTATAGTATACTGCAGGCTTGTAATTGCTCTCAGTGGGAGAAGGTTCAAGCCCTTTATTTCTTCCTCAGAAGGATATTGGGCCTGATCCAATTCAGGCCAGATTCATACTGTTCTCTTCTCTAAAAATCTATTTCCCTTTTTTTTTTTTAGATTAATTCAAGCTACAAGATACCATCTTTCTCTCTGGCCCTTGACCTTTTAGATAACCTTTCTTTACACCAGAAAATTATGTGTAGAAGAACATAATATTAATTAAAAGGTAGCATACTTTTACTATCAAATAAAAATATGATAATACTGCTAAAGAAAAAATCTTGACTGTAGTTTGTCATATAGTCAGCAAGTGAAATCAAAGTGTAGCTGTGAGTCAGTATTAAGAACATAAGCATACTCCCCTCTGATGCAGATGCAGTCACTGTTGTGTTGTCACTTGAATGCAGGGGTGGGATCCTTGCCCACTCACAAATAGTTTTCGCTTGCACCAGAATCCCCCTGAGGTTCTGCCAACAAGCTGAGAAGGAAAAGAGCCACTCACTCTGGGGGTCCCCTCTGTGGCAATCCTGTTACATGAATAACATAACATGACATGCCCACCCCTCACCCCTACACACACCTATACATCATCTGCAATCGTACTCTGGTGAGTTTGTGTCTGGATATTCTCTCAAAGTAAGAGGTGTTTGTATTTCCTGTTAGTTGTTCTCTGTGAAAATGCAAACTTCGGTACCCTTGTTTTTTCAAGGCCATAAGAAATATTGTTCATATGAATGAATATGCTTAAGAATAAAATGCAGCTCCAAAATTTTGTAGGAGACCAAAATAAATAACAGTGTTTGCAGGGGAAGGTGGTACTTCTATTCCAGCTTGATGGTGTTTCCAGAAACTCTGAGCTTAACAGTAGCTCAATAGGGCAAACAGTCCACACATAAGCTTGGCTGTCACACATTATGAGTCTACAAAACCTACCCCTCCCAAAAGATTTACTCACTGCTCAAGCTGCTCCGCTGTAGAATCCTCCACAAAAATTGCTTTCAAAGAGGAAAATCCATAGAGTTCTTCATTGGACTGAAATATGCTATAATCAGATTCAGAAAGTGATTAGCATTGAAAATATTGCTGATTTAGAAACATTAGTGACAACTCCCCTAGCACTTAATTTTGTTCATAATCTGCACCACAAAGGCTATTACTCTTCCCAGATCCTCACTATTGAGTTAAAACAAGGAAAGGACTAAAACTAGCTTACAATATTTGCCAATTCTGGCTGCTGGTTTTGTTTTCTGTTTAAATGCTATTCACTTCTCCTTTACTATATTTTCAGCAGAAAACATTCAACTCTACTAAACTTAGATTTGGGACCAATTCTATATTTAGAAATATTTCAAAGCTGAGACCTTTTAAATAAGGAATTCTCATTTAATAAAGGATTAGAAAGTAACAAAATGGTCATGTACCTATATTTTATAAAGCAACTAACCAAGGTAAGCTGGAAGATGAATTCTGAAATGCCTAATTTTGATTGGTGAATTAAAATGCTTAACAGTCAAAATCTAATTGCATGATACATAGCACTATTGAGCAAAGTTAATATTCTTTGGATGTATGTCATAATTATGTATTTTCATAGCCTAAAATGTTTCATTTTAGTACTAAATTTCCTGTGTTACGTACTTATGTGATGTAGGGTTAATTTCAATACATGTACAATGTATGCTATGCTTATGTTGCTAGGACATTCTGTGAACTTCAATTGAAATTTAAAGTTTTTGTCTACTTCAGAGTACAAATCAGTCATTGCTTTCTCTCAGTCTCCAGTCAGCTGCATAATAAAATACCCTTAAAACCCCACCTCATAAGGCAAGTGCTATAATATTTTGGTTTATATGCACTGATGACATACCTGAGGTTTTTATATTTAAGAACTTCTACATTAGCAATGAACTGAAAATTGGACAATTTATGTGCTGAACTGTCAGAAACTCTCTGGGAAGGCAAAGCTCAGCCACGATGCTGTGGCATGACACAAGATCCAAACTAAGGATGTTTGTGAAACTGCTTTCATTGAGCCGAAGAGATTTTATGAGACTTCAGCAGAGTAAAGCATTATTATGGCAGGACTATTAGGGCACCTCACTGTTTACCCAGCATAGTCCTATTTCTGGTGTATGCAAAAACAAGAGTGAAAATAAAACTACTTAGGTTACAAATACAAAATCTATTATCCCCAGGAATGTAGGGACTTTTCACTGTTTCCTATAACAACCTTGTCACACTTTTAAAGAATTGTCATAATAAGGAAACAGTTACAGCACTGGTTTACTTAAAACTTTGCTACTGAGAACAGTCCACTTTACAAATTGCCAATTAATCATGTCCAAGTAGTTGCTACTATAAATTTGCTGGAATAAATAAGTAAAATAACAACTGCTTTGATTTTTATTTTTTTTTTTTTTCATTTTTAATCTACTGGAACTTGACCTTTGGGAAATTGAGATTTTAAAAATGCTCTACATGCTGATTTAAAATATGGAACCTGGAATTTGCCCAAAATTATGATATCCTCATAAAAAGGCATGCTGGTCAAATTTGTTAGTATAAAGCCTAGACATCCAGGCTTTAAAGACCCGTGTGCTGAGAGAGTCTCACATTGACATGGCTTTAAAGGTCACATGCATACTCTGCCTCAATTGAACCCCAAGGGATGCTGTGGCTAAGCACACAAGATGTTCAGACACTACAATCAGGTTTAAATGGGCATATGGCAGAAGAAATCTGTTCCCATAGGAGGAAGAAAAGGAGAAGTAATATCACAAGCGAAATTAAGAAAAATCAGGATGACAGCATATTACTAAACTAATAGAAAGGGTGACACAAAAGGGAGGAGGTTGAGTAGCAGAGAGACACTAGAAATTAAGAGGGTAATTCTGGGAGCATGGCAATGCACTCAGTGCTCTTGCTGACCTTCAGCTGGAGGAAAATGTCATTCCTTTTGATTCACTTGGGTTTTGGTATATTTCATATTTATCTAATGTTTTCAGTACAAAGCAATCTAGTCTCTAAAAAAACAGAGCTTGGTTTGAAAGTTTAATAAATGAGGGAGTTCACACAGAACAAAGAAGTAAATGAGGGATAATGGTTTTTTCTACCTGTTTACAGACAAACTGCTTTCATACTCTGGTATCTAGACCTCAGAATTTTTCAGACACTACTGCCTCTGTCTGGCAGGCCTCACTTACAGAGCAGAGGTCAACCTTGGTGAAAAGTTTGGACCCAAATCTGTCTATGATACTTTCTCATTGTGTTTCCTTTCCTTGGGCTAATATGACAGAAATCAGCCTCAGAAAGAATGAACATTTTGTGAAATAGTTTTCCTTCCTCCATGTCTGAGCCCAGCTCTAAACATCAAGCTGCAAATGCAGAAAGGCTCATTTGCCTTCCAAAATGCAATTTTGATAGCATTTAGCTCTGCAATATTAATAATAGTGTAAGGGACAGGTCTGTGAGCACCTCTGTGCTATGGGCACAGGATTGCAATGCATCACACTCATTTTTCACATGAGAAATTAAACAGAGGAACACAGATTTAAAAAAAAAAAAAACTTTCATCATACCTTTACTATCATGCATATTTTTAGAAATCCATAAAGCATGAAAAAAATCACAAGACCTTCCATTTAAAAAACTCCTCAGGTCTACAAAGGCCATTCTCCACCTGCCTGGAACAACATCATTTTGGGGAAGACTTTTCCATGTGGACATATGACAAATGATGCAAAAATCCTCTTCTGACACCTTCTCTATTGTATCCAAACAAGGCAGGGAGTCTTTGGTAGCCCCCATCAGTCTGGGAGCTGACTGCTGCTGCAGCTGAATACAGAACGGAAGGAAGGCAGTCCAAAAGAGGCACCACCAGGAGACTGAGCAAGAGAGGCAAATACCTCCTGGAACTGGTCCCCAGTTCAAGCTCTCACTCAGATGTGGACTCCTCCCAAACTGCAGATGGCAAGTGCCTTTGCAGTGACTGGAAGGACTGGATAAGGTCCTTTTTTCTATGTTTCAATATTTTGTGGCTCATTTGTTTCCTTTGTTTTCCTTAACAGTACATTCTAACAATATTTTAATTAAAGTCATATCTATATACAACTTTGAATCTTAATGAAGGTTTTTTTGTTGATAGTTTGGGGTTGGGTTTTGTTGTTTTGCTTTGGGTTTTTTTGGTCTGTTATTTTTCATTTATAGTTAAAATATCTAATTACCAAGGAAACTATAATGAAATCCACTAAATGTGAAACAACAAACAGAAATTCCAATTAGCAAGGGGACTGATAAAAGAATTTACATTTCCAAAGCTGTAGCCAGATACTTTTTCTTATTACGTTACCTGTTATTCATTTCATGCTATCAAAGCTCCTTTGCACAACAGAGAAGCATTTATAAATTCCAGCCATGATTCTTCACCCAGATAAGCAGCCTGTGAGGGAAGGAAGGAGTCAGCAGCAACAAAAGAAACCTAGGAAGTTTCAGTAGAATTTGGGGTCAGAAAATTACGAGATTTTTCCCACCAGTTTCATCTACAGGAGCACACCTAAATCCTTCAGATATTTTTGCAAATTTTGACTTTAGAGCCAGTAGAAAATAGCAACAGGTCCTAAGACTACTGTAAAATACTTCACCTGCACACAGGAAAAATTATGTCAGAAGACATCTGACTAACTGCTGCTTTCATTGATTTTGCTCCCAAGAAGACTAATCATCTACAGCAATGTCACCCAACATCCCTCTGCTGAGAAGCTGCACCTCAGCTTTTGTTTACAGACTTTTTTAATTACCAAGCATGTCTCCTACAAATGAAGGAACTATTATGCACAGAGTAACAGCACTGTCACTGTCACAGCATTCAGGCAGACTCTGGAAATTATTAGTCCAACATAATGTTTTACAAGAATGAATTGCAAGTTATCCATTTTAAAAAAAAACAAACCAAACAAATAAACAAAAAAGCACCACAACACCAAACCTCTTCAACACAACATTTAACAGAATTTAGGTGGGAAACAGCAATATTTCAGTGTTATTAATAGTAAACCCCAGTCTCAAAACTCAGATGTGTGGCAAATTTTAGCGTTGTCAAACAAAATTTTCAGCTGATGAAAAATCAGACAGATGTAGGGATTTTTCACTTATCACCTTTCAATGCTAATAGCCTGAGGAAAAGAAAAGATATTCTTTTCTAAACGTTTACAAAAAATCCAAAACATTTTTGTTTAAAGAAATAGAAAAATATAGGATTCCAGATTCCATTCTGTTGATTTTTGTTCAACTGTTTTAGTGGGAAACTCACTTCTTTTTCTCTCTCCTTCCATTTTTTTGGTCCCTCCTCCTCTGGAGGGACTCTGGCTGGAGCATGGCAGCCAGGAGATTGCCCCTGCATAATGGCAGCAGTGAAGTCCAAGCCAGGCTCAAGCTCCATGAGTCAACCCTGTTGCTTGACACTGGGGTGGTTGGGAGTGGAGTAGGCAGCATAAGGAGCCAAACTCACCCCTTGTTTCAGGAAAACCGAGAGCATTCTCTAAAACAATCACATCTTGCCAGGGTATAGGTAGCCCAGCACCCTTATTCTAGGAGGCCACTTTGTGGAACCTCAGACACACAGGTGGAAGGGCTGAAGAGTGAAATGGTCTATGAGCCAGAAACAAGAAGCTGTGCCCAGATACCCTTGATCAGGTCCTGGAAACCACAATCTTAACAAATATTGTGAAAGTCAGCTATAGTTATCATTAACAAAATGCATCATGAGCTCTTAAGACAGCGTCAAAGAAAAGTGTGGAGCTGATTTTATCCTTTTCCTCAGTCCTCTTAGAATTTTAATTTCAATATCTGCTTCATCTTTTCCTATTTTGTTGTTTTGCTTCCTTTGTATTTTCTGCTTGCCACTACAAAATATTGAGTAATGCCTCTGTGTACCGATAGGAAGATGTTCTGCTCCCCAGAGCTGCCTGTAATTCAGTGGTGTGGGAACAGATTCTTGTGGCCACATGTAATTTGTATAGCACTTTGGGACCCTTTTGGAAGAAAGACACTATAGAACAGTCAGATAATTTGCATTATAAAGGTTCTGGTGCATGTTTCTTGTATTAGACACTTTAGGTTTGTATAATGTTTCTATATCAGAAGAAACAGGAGTCAAAGTGGGGGGAAAATGTCTTTTTCCAGATATTCATTCCATATATTAAGTAATTCTATACTCATTATTCATTAGGATTCTGATTTTCATTTTGACTTCCAAAACACACTTCTTTTCCAGATTCTCTTTCATTGTTTAAAAACAAACCTTTGGAACATTTAAATTAAGGTGTTCCTTTTTGAGTTTAGCATAAACATTGCTCTTTCCCAGCAGTAAACCCAACCACAGAGGCAATTCCAAGCACCCAGCTTCCCAGACCATTAACGAAATAGCATGGTCACTCTCTTTGATAGGAGAGTCCTCCTATCACAGCAGGGAGCATCAATGCTGCCTACATACCAGTATCAAGTAAGAGCCAATAAGATTGCTCTGAGGCAAAATGTTCCATTGCCTCTTCCTACAGAAAAAGGGCCTGGAGAAAAAGGGGGCTGAGGAAAATCAGAATATCTGAATGAAGGAAACATCGTAAGTGAAAGAGGTGTTACTATAGAAAGAACTGTAAAACAGTAATTTCCATATCCTCTGCCCTAGGTGTATAAAATAAAAAATAAGATTAGATTAATTGACTTCAAACCCCAAATTATGCCAGATAAGAATCTGCCTGACTTAATTTTACCCCTTATCTTTTTAAATAAGGAAATGACAGTCTCTATAGCCTTACCTTCAGCAATAGGTGAGCAGAACAGGCTCTGTACCAATAATAAGAATCCATACTTTTTATATAGCTTTTAGATTCTCTCAATAGTTTAAAAATGCCCCACAGAGTGCTTTTTACCCATATTGTAACACCAACTACTTCCCTGTACAATAGACTTATTGCAGACTTTGTTGGAATTACTCCAGATACATTCAAATGAATGTAGAATCACTCAGTATCTCTCTGACCACATTTATATACATGTGCCATACAGTCCTGTGCCAGCACAACACTAAACTGTCACATTTTCATGTCATTTCATATAAACAGACCCTTTTCCTTTTTAAAGAAGTTGTTCAACATGATACGTCTGAGTGGGGGACACAGTCAGAGACTACACTTTAACATGTACAAAAAGAGCATCCTATTTTAAGCCGTTCTGAAGAATTCCTGCAGTTTATATAATTGCCGTGTTAGGACTGACTGGATCTGCTTCTTTATTGCATGACAATCTAATTATTCTGCACTTTCTCCCACTTGGAGATGGACCAAAAGTCCATTGCAGTTACAACAAATCTAGCTTTGGATCAGGACCTTATTTCATAAGAAATAGTCTGTCTGCATTTGGACTTACTGCAGGTGCAAGCAGCTATTCAGTGTGGGTATGAATGTCACAGTCTGGTCCTGAGAATTTTTTCAAGAATTCTTCCATAACTCATTGTGCATATTCTAAAAGTTCGAGCAAAATCTATTAAAAAGATGATGCTACAGCAAACTACCCTAAGGAAACTACCCCAGTAGCGAGTGTGACAATGTTATCAAATAAAACAAGATAGACATCTGTTATTTAAGTTATTACAAAGCATTTGGTGTCATACTCAATAAATAATATTCCAGGAAGTTTAAATGTAATCCTGATGGACACTTAGCAAAAATAATTTCAAAATGAATAGCATATGTGGAGTATATCTGATGGTTTTCCACTCTAAAAAAACGAAAGAGAGCTATTTGTGCCAGAAATTGACACTCTTCCAGTTATCACTGTGCTCCAATACAGTACACTGTGTGCATAAAATATCCTCCAGTTTAATGTGCACCAGAAGTGTAGAGGGGGGAGTGAAAAGGAAGAAAAAAAGCCACCACTGCTGTAGTCAGGCATTCCAGGCTGCTGGTTATTAAAGTGCCCTTCGTTCACCTGCTACATCCAAATCAACAGTGCGGTGATTGGCGCTTGCTCTCGCAAGCGGGTATTGTGTGAGCAGTGGGCAGCTGGAACCCTCCGAGAATCTTCACTTGTCAGAGATGAATCAATCATCTCAAAAGATGTCAGCATCTGCCCAAACCATTTTATATTAGAATAAATGGCAGATGGTGGTGTTTTTATATTTAATCAGTTCCACCAAATGCAGTTTCATCTCTTATAAAACTAAACCATCTGCAGTGTGTAGGTGTACAAATCTAGCTAAATGCCCACTGCAGAGCCTTTCCTCTTAAAGGTAAACTGTACGTGTTTAATATTTGTGGATGCTAAGTCCACTAAATTTCAAAAGCTTTAACAAACCACCCTGATTTTATAAACACTTTTATTTTACTCTTGTATTTCATACATTTCATATTTAATATGAATGGTCCATGCCTAACTCTTGCATTTGAATCTTATTATGTAAACTGATCATACTTGACAGTATTAAAATACTTTCTATGCAAGATCATTCCTTCCTTCTTTCTGTGTAACTTCAGGCCCAGCTTCATATAGCATGACACAGAGAGAAGCTTAGTACCTTGTCCAGGGCAGAAGACCTCAACTCAGGAAAAAAAAAAAAGGTCTCACCCAGCAAAATCAGACCTGAAATTCTTGACCATAGTGAGGCTTTCTCTTGATTTTAGCCTGGCTTTTAATACTATCTCCTGTAACAGCCTCATAGACAATCTAATCAAGCAACAGACTAGATTAAATGTACAGTGAGGTGGACTGGGTTCTAGCAGAACTGTTGAGATCAAAAGGCTCTGATCAGCAGCATGAAGTCCAGCTGGAGACCAGCCATTAGTAGAATACTATGGTTTTGATATCTGGACCTGTAGTGTTTAATTTCTTCACTAAGGACCTGCATGATGGGGTCACAGTGCTCCCACAGCAAGTTTGCAACCAATGGGAGTGGTTGATGAATCAGATATTTGTGCTGCCATCCAGAGGGATCTCAACAGGCTTGAGAAACGGGCCAACAAGGAAGTCATGATGTTCAAACAAAGGGAAATGCTGCATCCTGCAGCTGAGGAAGAGCCTCATGTGACAAGATATGCTGGAGGCTGACCAAACTGAAGGTTGATTGGCAGAAAAACATCTTGCTGAGGACACAAAATTGAACACAATGCACTTTGCATCAAGGAAGGTGAACAACTTCTTGGGCCACATGAGGAAGAGTTTTGCCAGCAGGTTCAGAGAGATGGTCCTTCTCTGCTCAGCACTGGTGAAAAGTATCTGATGTGCTGCATTTAGTCCTGGGCTCCCTGTTTAAAAAGAAACAGATATAGTGGTGCACATCCGACAAAGATGGTGAGGTGACTGGGGTCTGGCTGTTCTTTGACCTTTTTTTGATTTTGTCAGTTTTTCCCTTTGTGGCTTTGCTGACAATAGCATGGAAACACATAAAAATTTCAAACAATTTCTCCAACAGAACCTGGGTGAAGCCTGACCAACAACAGGATGGATAGCTGATTTCAAGTACATTTCATGGGACTTGATGGGGCAAGAGGGGCAGCAATAAATCAGTCACATATCATAGCACTTCAGCCTCATAGTCTTCAGCCTTTGAGCTTTTTTCCATTTTATTCAGTCAGCATTGATGCTGGTGTGAAACAACCAGCACAAATCAGAACAACTGACATATACTGGACTCTGCTCAGAAGAAAATTAACAGTGAAATCACTTGGAGATCTAGAAGTTCCCCAACTTTCATGAAAAAAAAAAAGCTAAATTCTCAATCAGAAAAAAATAAAATCCAACAATGGAAAATATTAAAGATATATCTAGTTGTCTAGTAACTCTACAACTTTGGAAAGTGATGTAAAAACCAAAACTTGCCATAAGTTTAGAAAAAAGATTCTTTGCTACGCCATTAACTTGCAGAACCAGTTACAATTTTCCTCAGGATCATGGCAACAAATGTGGTGTGAAGTTTTTGTGCATTGTTAAACTACCCTTACTTTTCAATCCAGGAGTGGCCATGCATTGAGGAATGGCAACAGACTACAAGAAATCAGCTGGTGTGGGAAGCACTTTGTAACCTTTCTACTTTTTCTAAAAAAATGAAGATGTGAAAAATGAAATGAGACTGAAATATCCTTGAGAAGGTACTTCCCAGGGAGCCCATAGAAATATAGGCAGAGAAGACACAAGTGAGGTCAAGCCAATGGCTTACATGGAAATTTGCTGCCCACATAGGCTGCACAACCCAATCACATCAGCAGAATGGGGACAAGACATGCCAAGTACACCTTGCAGAGGAAAGAAAGATCTCAGAACACTTTATACTTCCCCTGTCTTCCATTCCACAGTGGAGAGGAGCAAAATGTGGTTTGTGTTTGAAGGACAGTTTCTTCCCAATGTTTTATCTGAGGCAGAGCCCTTTACTCAAGGTCATCTGCTATCCTGCTAGTCCACAGGGAGTAAGCAGACCGGTGCCCCAGCTGGGAAGTAGGCACCCATCTAGGTTAACACAGTGGTTTCCACTTATAGCAATTCATGGAAAGCTCTTCTTCAGTTTCAGCCCAAGTGCATTCACAAACAGTCCACTCTGGTTTCAGTTTGAGTTATTCTGTCAAATACAGCTCATTTGAAACCAAGTGACTCCTGAAACTGCTGTTTACTGCATGAAAATGAAAACTATCCCTATGCTGTATTGTTCAAGACTTTGGGGATTTTAGTAACTTGAGAGCTCAATACTCAAAACTCAGAGGTTTTTTTCTGAGTTACTAATTTAGTTTGGGCCTTTAGTCCCCCTAGGTCAGTCTTTTTTCCAAAAGCTTCATATCTGCCTCTAAGGAGTCATTCAGGACATGTCTACACATTGTACAAAAGCCTAGCTTCAGTGTAGGCATCACTTGTACTTTTATGTCCATCTGTCTTCACCATACCTTGGTTCATTACAGTTTGTATTAATGAGCAGGGAAGTGAGGCCAAAAAAATCTATCATTGAAAAAGTCTCTTGTAAGGGTTATTGTCTGGGACAAGGGGAGGGCACTGAGAAGACTCAAATCTAGGAAAAGGCAGAATGTCTGTACTGGCTGCCAGAGCTAGAGCCTGGGAATTTTCCTACAGGCAGAAGAATGAAATGAAGCATTGATACAGTCCCACAGAAGCACATACTTGGCCTTGATAAAATCTCACAGATTAAGAAGTTGGGAGGGCAAGCTGAGTAAGAAAGAAATCAAGACAAAAAAAATGGAGAGGGCAGTGGGCCAAGTAAGGAAGTAGGAACCAAAGAACACCAAGCCCATGAAGAGCTGTGTACCACAGGAAGGCTTGGGCATAGACAGCTCCTGAAAGCAGTAGGGAAACAGAGGAAAGAAAAAGCAAGGAGCATAAATATTCTTCATTTCAGGAATATACACGTACAAAGTTTTGTGCATAAATGCACATTTTTGTGTTCACAAACATGCATGTACACTTATATGTCCTTACATGTACATGAGTGCATGTGATATCTCTTTTGCTACTTCATAAAAAAAGTTGCTGGTGTGCAAAGAGTGCAAAAAGTGTTTGTCTGTTTGCTATCAGCTGTCACATGCCCAAAGAATATATTGTAAACTGACTTTTCCAGTAGGACCAACATTCTCAGCAAAGATGAGCTGACACTAGTCAAGAGCTTGGTGGGGAGGCCAAAGGGGCTAATACAGCTGTGAAAGCATAACAGGCTGCCAGACTGTTTATTGGAAAACTGCCAGGGAAGCCAAAAGAAGAGCCCATGTTTCAAACCATCCAGTCAAAATGGAGCTTGGGAATTCACCATAAGTCTGAAAGCTGAGTTAACACCAGCTAAGAGGTGCCCTACCAATGCTGTGACACATTTTAAATAACAGTCTGGTATTTGTATAAAATTCATACTTGATTCGTTCTAAGCCACTGACAAATCATCATTCCAAAGGGAAAGTCTCTGCAACACTAATTTAATCAAAACTGTTATTCAAAATTTCCAAACAGATACTTCTCCCAGTATCACACAAATGCATAAACACTTTATCTACAATATCTACATGTTTAGCTGCAAAGGGCTGCTGTAATTAGTCTAGCTGCAGCTCATGCCACAAAGTACTGGTCTCAGGCCCTGCCCTCACATCATTGATATTAAGATCCATTCAGAGTTTTATTATGGTTTACAGAAATCCTGTACATAGTTTTCAAAAGCACAATGCTACAAGAATAGTACTGATCTTAGCCCACCCAACGTGTATAAATATATAGCACCTATAACAAGGCAACATAAACTATTTCATTACTCAAAGTCCTAATGGTATAGATGAGGAAGGCACAAAAGGTATGGTAAATGAGCAAAGAATTACTGACACACAAGAAGAGGAGGGTCTTCTGGGATTGTACCAGGGATAGAAAATACATGGGAGAAAGCATAAAGGTGTAGGCAGGGAATAGATATGAAGCTGATAAACTAGTACAGGAAGGCGACCTGGCAGTGTAGGCAACGTCTGTAAGGCCTTGAAGATGGGGTTGGGAATATTTCATGTGAGGCAGCTAAACAAGAAGACAATGAGTGACATGGAAGGAAAACAAAACTACTAGTGGATCACTTAATCTAATGTCATGTCAAGTCTCAATGCAATTCACAGATTGCAGATTTACCAGCAAACACACTCCTCATTGCAAATTCATAACAGAGCCAACTGTACACAAGTTTTCAATTTGGCTGCACCAGGAATGCCATTGTGTTGGCAGCACGGAGCAATGCTTGAGGAGAGGGCTCTTATCTTCTGTTGCTGTCGTTCTACAGCGTTCAGCACACTGATGGAGGCACCCTGACTGAAATGCTCGTGCCTTGTGCAACCCCATGAGCGACCCAGACACAGAAACAACAACGTGGTCACGCTGTCCAGATAACAGAGACCAATTGTGTTGTGGTCATCAACAGTTTGCCATTGGGAAGAGGAAGAAGGACTGTGCCAATTGCTTTGTTCCAATGGTATTTCTTCCCAGCCTGTTTATAATACAATTTCAACTGCCATGGAGGACACATTATTTGGCTGCCCAACATGGGGAACACAACTAGCAATGAGGGAGGAGGAGGAACTGCAGAAGTAATGGAAATCGTAAAATATATGCTGCATCATCTTAAACAGTCTCTTTTGTAACTCAGAGTAGCAAATAGGGGTAGAAAGGGTGAATTTTGGGGCTCAGAGTATTAATCTGGAGTTAGTATCACCCACCAAATGCAAATAAATTTCTCTTGGAGAAGTGGATCTGTTCTGCATTTATACCAAAAATAAATGTGAGCAGCGCCTCATCCAACATGATTACTTCTTCTGCTGATTTCTTTTGGCTTGTTTCTTTCTCACCCCACAAAACACTGTGTAATGGGCAAATGAAAATGGAGCTCTCCTGCAATAAATCAGATGAGTGAACAGAGGAAAATCAATTTCTTTATGATTGGTCCTAGTATGATCAAAACCAGAATACCTAATGAGTGCTAGGATGATGAAGTTTGAGGACAGTCTATTATTAAATTATGTTAAACAAAAACAGCTTTGTTGACTTCAGTATGCTTATTCCAAATTTTGCACCAATACAAATTGTGACTGGAATATACAGAGTCTACAGAGTTGTGGAGCAGGCTCTGGAAATAAGAGGATTTGTGCTTCCTCTAACATGGGATAGGACTGAAAAATTAATAGGAAGTTTCTCTAATTTATGAGTTTTAAAAAAGAAATTCTTACCAGGGTTGGAACTAAAGACAGAGAAATTAAATTTTGCAAGGATTTTTAAACAAATCATATCAAAATAGCAAAACATTCTCTTTCCCACAGCATGAGGGTGATCAGCAGAACAGATATGTGGAAGATACTCTTTAGGTGAGAGTTTAATTAGAAATTAAAATGTCATAGACAATAATTATAACAGGCGTTCTCAAAATTTTTCTAAACACTTCCCTTGGAAGCAATAGTTTTGCTTACCTTGCTTTATACTCTTCATACCTATTAAATTAAAAGTGTCTGCATAATTATGAGCAAATTCAGACTCCTACTCTGAAACCTTATTTCCAGAGCAGAGATGGGCTGTCCAGTGGGATTCTCCATGCCTCTCACAGTCCTCACCAGACAGCCTACTTTAAACCTCATAAATCGTTGGACTATGATAATAATTTATCAGAGGTACATTAAAGACAGAATTAAAAAGGATCATCCTGTTGCCACACAGTGATGTTCTCTGGCAAATCTGAAGATAGGCACCAGGCCAGAAAGTGCTCTTATCTGGAACACTAATTACTACAGTACTGTAAAAGAGCACTGTTCAACTAATGAACTTCTTTTGTAAGAGAACACCTTACATACCAATGCTAAAGAAAAGTGTACAAATGCTTAAAAATTCAGGAGCCATCTGCAGATGTCAGGATGGAGTATTTGAGTCACTTCAGCAAGTTACCAATTCTGTGACATTCTTCACAATGCACATTTTTGGGAGCAGATAAGGATGACCAGGTTCTCCAGTTTTGCTCCTGGCTAAGAGCTAGTGATGACTCTGGTCTGCAGGTGTCAGGGGTGGTAGCAAGATAACTGGTCCTGCCAATGGCACATTGAAGCAAAATGAGATCCTGTGTTCAGCCTGCAAACAATTTTCTGGAGCAGACTTTGCAGAACTCCACTAGCAGCAGAGCTGAAGATGGCATTTCTAACTTGCATTAGGGTTCAATAACAGGGCACCCTCCAAAGTGCTGATTCAGGTCTATATTTCTAACAAGGAATAAAAGAAAGACTTTATCTCTGATAATTCTGATCCCTTTAATCTGATTCCATGACTTTATTGCATCCTACAGGGTAATATCAGAAAAAGAGGGAAACATATCAAAACACACGTGTGTCTTCACTTGTTCATTTATATTTTATTTTTACAAACCCAGGATCTTGGAAAAATTACTTTTAAAAGGAGCGTCTGTCTGCAGGCATATGGACCCTGAGGGCTGCAAATGACAGCACACTTTCTGAATCACAAATTTTTCACTTAATTTTGAAACTGAAATGTCAGTCTTCAAAAATTTTTCTTTTAATATCCAAATGTTAAAAAAAAAAAACCTGTTTCTGCTTAATTTATACCTACTCACATGTTTAGCTTTTATTTCAAAAGGGATGCTTAAACATCCTACTAACTGTTCACTGGTAGCTGTGGTTTCCAGCAACACCTCTTATGCCAGTTCCCTCATGAGTAAGACAGGAGAACTCTCACACTATGAACCAAACTTTCATGACTAATTTTCCCATTCAGAGGCTCAAAGTCGAAACCCAGTTTTGCAACGCATGTAAACCCATGATAAATTTTAAGTTCTGTTCCCACAGCATATATTTAAAGTTTAAAATTTTGCTGAATGGTGATTGCCATAAGTACATCTTTAGTGCTCTGTTGAATCAAGTCACAAATGCTGATTAAGTTGGAAAACTAATTTATATCACAAGGAACTTGAAAACAATCTTTAAAGGCATCTACTTTTTAAGGTCAGATGGTAAGCTCTGATATACCCTTCATAATTACAACATCTCAGAAAATGTATAAACACATCTGCCAAACTGGGATGTGCATCTGTGGCCACTCCTGGTTACTAGACAGGCTATCAGATTCACGTCACATATGCATGTACACTTCCTGGCTCCCTTCACTACCTGACCTACTTGAGCTTCCTTTGTGGAAGGGTATGGTTTAAGAAGCAAAGGTCATGAATTACCCTCTTTATACTACACACCCTGCCCACAGACAGCAAGTGTATCTATGTAACTCCTCTTGAACATTCCGTGCTTGCAGCCATTGCAGCAGATATTTTGAAATAGGTTGTGCAAGCCAACACCCACCAGAAATTATAACCACAACATTTGAATAAATTTGAAATGTCCAGGACATTCCCTTTGTCAGCTACAGAACGCAAAAAACTCTCCTGTGATTTTACCTCAGTGCCATACCCATCTGCTTAATGAGATTATACAGCAAGCAAAACACATCAAGGTTGGATTCAAAATTTGTAGGAGGCATCCAGGGTGTCAGCCCCCACAACAGTAAAAGTATTCATCAGCTTTGCAGGAGACCTTTGTATGTATCACCATGCCTATCACCTACTGCATGTATGTAAAATATACATTGCCTCTCATCCTCTGAGCACAATTTGAGGAGCAAAACCATCTTGCTTTCTGTCAACCTCAACTGGGCGATGAAGCCTCTTATTACTTCACTCCTCCCTTGGCCTCCTTAGAGAGCAGTGTTCAGATTTCTTTTCTCTGTGGAACTACATCAGTCACCATTATCACCAGCCTTCAACCTTTGCTGGATCTATTATACATCATTCTGTTAATATGTTCACAAAAATTACTTTCCATCCCTGGTCAGAATTCAATGCATATCAAGAAGTCCTATAAAAGGAATAGAGCCATCAGACACCACGTCATTCTGAAACAACCCCAAAAAAACAAGTTGGCTTTTTAGGGGAGACAACAGGCTTTGAACTTGGTAATTACCACCTATTCCTGATGATTCTACATAAGAAAAGCCACAACCTCCCCTGTTCATGGAGGCTGCAGATGTAAACCTTTCATTATCACTTCTGCTATATAAATGTTCTTTTGCTTTTTCATGTATTTAACCTTTATAATGGTAAAGAAACTCAATGTTTTAACCAGCTTTAATCATATATTTTCCTGAGTGTTGCAACAAGGTCCCTTGAGTGACTTGTCTAAAAGGCAGAAAAGTTTACACAAATGGGTTTTAAAACACAACTTCTGACCCACAGAACTAGCTCTCTCACAGGGCACAGTAGACAAAAAAAGGAGACAGTGTTTGTCTCACAAAAAAAAAAATGTTTTCAGGAATCCACTCACAAGGCAAATTTTTGTAAAGATTACAGATGGCATTGCAACCTGAGAGTACTACATAACTGGGGCAGGCCCCTTTCAAGGCTATCTATCCAAATTTACTCTAGTGTTCAGGACAATGTAAGATTCATAAAACACAAAGCCACTTTTGCTCAACCCCCACATAATGTGCTTCATGTGGTCCATTGGATTTTACATGTAAAATGACTGTATTTGTAAAGACACTTATGGACTTTAATCTTCAGAAAACAGAAGGCCAAATACCTTTAAAAGTCTGGCCCATAATCAGCTGGAAAGAAATTGATAAAAGCAATTTTAGTCACTTGTTTCTCTTCTCTGTTCATCATCAATATATCTTTTTCATATATTGGCCTAATTTAGACTGCAAGGTCTACTGAGCAGGGAATATGTTTTTACATATATGGAGTGCCCCATAAAAACACTAGATGTGTTTTTATAATAATAAGTAAGGGGAAAAATTAATTATTTCAGAGAAATTATACTTTCCTCTCTCAAGCAACTGATATTAATGCCTCCAGCAATAGCTGATATTGCTTTTATCCACCAGAACCTCCAAAAAATCCTGAAAATTGTGCACATGCTTCCGTAGTGTGTGCAGTTTGGACTCTTGGAAAGTAATAAAGCATTTCAATGCAGGATGTCTCTTTACTGCTTGCTTGCCTAAAGGCACTCTGCTTTTCAGTGCAATTTCTTACCTTCACGTGGCTAAATCATTAGTGAATCTCGTGAGGTTTAACATCACCAAGTATAAGGTGCTGCACCTGGATTCAGTAAGAATCAAGGCTGAAGAGATGCAGAATAGCCCTGCCAAGAAGGACTTGGGGGATGCTGTGGGTGAGAGGCTGGACATGACCCAGCCAGGTGCCCTTGCAGCCTAGAAAGCCAAATGTGTCCTGGGCTGCATCCAAAGCTCTGTGGGCAGCAGGTGAGGGAGGGGATTCTGCCCCTCTGCTCTGCCCCAGTGAGACCCCACCTACAGGGCTACATCAGCTCTGGGGTCCCCAGAACAGGAAGGACATGGACCTGTTGGAGCGAGTCCAAAGGAGGCCACAAAGATGACTAGAGGGATAGAGCAACTCTGCTATGAGGAAAGGCTTTAAGAAATAGGTTTGTTCTGCCTGGAAAAAAACAAGGGTTAGGGATGACTTAATTGTAACATTACAGTACCTGAAGAGAGACTACAAGAGAGATGGAGAGGGAATTTTTACCAGGACATACAGTGACAGAACAAGAGGGAATGCCTTCAAACTGATTTTAAAAAAAGCAGGTTTAGATTAGATTGAGGAAGGGATTCTTTTCTGTGAGGGTGGTTGAGATACTGTAACAGGTTGCCTAGGGAAGTTGTGGATGCCTCATTCCTGGAAGTATTTCAAGTCAATATGGACGGGGCTCTGAGCAACCTGAACTATTAAAAGGTGTCCCTGCCCATGGGAGGCAGGTTGGAACTGGATGATCTTTAAGGTCCCTTCCAACCCAGGCCATACAACAATTCCATGGAAAGGCCATCACATCAAATGGTCAGGATATGCAAAAGTGAAGCACATGCAGTTTTTGTTCCACTATAAATTTCTTTGAAAACTTATATAACCACTGTACCTACCTTTATATAGGCCTTTTGTTGTCTCAGCTTTTTAAAGTGCTTCTCTGGCCCACATTACATGATACATAAGGTGTGGTTTTATGCATATAGCACAGGCTCTAGTGGCATGCATGTAAAATGAATGCAAAATATGCAACCAAGATAAACTCTGGCAGATCCAGAAAGAAGAGCAGAAGAAATCACTTTGTTCATTACCTTTAAAATCTCTTCCATTTGATAACTATATAACCAATAGAGGGAGAAAAGCACTTTTCCTTGCCAGACATGCATTTTCCTGTAATTGAGCAGAACTTCGCAGGATGCCTACTCTCTATTCAAATCCTTAGGAATTAATTGCTTTATTCACCCATTTCCATAGGACAAGGCCACTAAACAATGAGACCCATTAACCTTTAGAATTCAGGAAAAACAGGCAGGGCTTTTGGTGGCATGAAAGGACACCTCTGGCTAGTTAACAGGAATAACCAATATATTCCTGATCCTAAGTGCAACGACTTTAACAGCTGGTTCCAAAAATAGATCCCATGATTAATACATTTGAAACAAACCTGAGTTGCTAGATTAGGGCACTCTGTTCAGCAGTGGAGCATTCGCTAAATTGCGCACCAGATACCCATTGTCTGAGCGCCGTCCTGATAGTCACATTGTAAAGCTGATTCTCTAATATTCTTGGGATGCAATGTACTGCATTTTTTCATAATTTCCTCTACATGTAAACTGATCTCCTGCGTTGAAGCAATACTATTTAAAACAAAAGGATTTGATTTATAGCCAGTCCCCAGCCTCATAAATCACACCTGCAGCGTGGTGCTCTGAGCTCCCTGTGTTCTGCCAGCATTTACGTTTTATAAATGATTTGGGTTTACCTCCCATTGTGATGGAGACTAATACAATTGCATTCTACTCTCCCAGTATTCACTCTTGCTGTTGCTCATTATTCCCACTGGGAATTCAGACCTAGTTTTTGCAAGCTTGTCAGGGGGGAAGGGAGTGAAGGTGGTGTGGATTGTTTTGTTTTGTTTTTAAATTAAAGAATGTTGAATTAAAAATTTATGTTTGCATTCTGTAGCTTTTTCTATCACTAGATATACTATGCAGTGGATTTTTTTCCTCCCTATTGACTTTGCTTATATTTAGGCTTCCATATGCTAAGCTAATGATCTGGAACTTAAGAAGGACAGCAGTTTGAAATGTTCAATATGCAGAGTATTTGACCTTCAGAGCAGCCCAGGTATGCACATCAGCCTTTCTAAAAACTTCATAAGGAGCTTAAATGATCATTTAAAAATAAATAAAGAATGAAACAATAATGAGTTCCCCAAAAGACTAAGTGCAAAGATTTTATTTTTAATTCTCAGAATCTACTGAAATGGCAAAAAGAAACTTATATAATATTTTGCAATTATGTTTAAAGCTCTCAACCATATAACAGTTCTAGTTGGTTAAGCACAGTTCAGACACTTGGAGATAACAAGACTTGCTTCTTAGAGCTGACAGCCTTAAGTCTTGACACAAGGAATTATTCCTAAGTCATAGCACCATGTAAGTGAGATTGATGGAATTTGTGCACGTGCCTTTTTTTCCTCTGTATCAAAACAATCAATGGTTCCTTTTGTTCAATTAATGGCTACTATCATCACTGACTCTTTTTGGTTAACTACTGATATTACTGTACCCATAACCAACAGAGAACAAATGGTAGCTTGAGACTGGCAAAAGCCACAAACCTAAGTAACACTTCTGTCACAAAAACTCAGTACAACTCCAATTCTGCTTTGGAGTCCAGGCTTCTGAGCATTTAAATTGCAGCCTGTTATTTGATGAGTTGAAAAATTTAGACTTGAGATTTGATTTGAAAGGCTGCAGTACATATCATTACATGCTGAGATCAAACTTACACTTAAATAGTGTAATAGTGTAAGTTTTTACACCTAAAAGTGCAAAAAATATTTCTAAAATTAATAGTAGTTATTCAGAAAAGCTACTCCCTTTCCAACACAATTTAGAGGTGGACTGGTATGTTGACCTGTTCTAGTTCAATGAAGGATTAAGCTAAACACTACTATTAAAAGTAGATTAAGTGAAACCTGAAGACATTTTGAATCCTGAATTAGAACTGTCCACACATGCACTTATGCAGGAAGAGTTTTTGTGCTTTAAGTGCAAACCTTACTTTCATCCAAATTACCTTTCAAATGAAGGCAGCAAGCCTTGAATTATTGTGCCCATTGTCTGAAAATTAATATAAAATACTTTATTAAAAGTAGGATACTGAAGTTCATAGTGTGGGCATAAAGATAATCAGGTGTAATAATCCTTGCTAGGCAACAACTAGCCTAATTTTTAGAACTTATTTTACCTTCATGCAGTAACTGATTGTGTAAAAACAGTAATTCTGACAAGTGCTTCCAAAACAGAAGTTAGTGAACTTACACATTCTGAATAACTGCTTTATTTCTCTAGCAGTTCAAAAGTATACTTTATTCTGGATCAATTACTGAGAAGTAAACACCAAGTTTTTAATGCCAAAATTTGTTACCTCATGTTTAAATTTCATAGGTTTATAATCAAAATATGATAGACCAATGAGAAGTGACAGTCACTCTGCAAATATTGCCCGTTTGATATTTTATCTTATTGCAGGACAAGGTAGCAAAATCACTGCATGAACTTCCCCCCTCACTGCAATCATTGTTTGCTCCGCAGGTTAGTTTTACCATCAGATTTAACTGCAATAAAAATTAATCATGCAAATCCTGGTGCACATATATAAGGTTAAATTACATCTTGCTTGCAGCCTTGTGTGTGTAATTTCATACATTGTAAGAAGTCCTCTACTATTATTTGTTTTATGAAGCATCTTCATACATATATTCAGAAAAGAGGTCCAGGATCATGAGCTTCATTCTGACATAGCTTCACATGCAATCATGTTCACTGAAATATTAGAGATTTTATTGCAGGTTTGGTCCATTATTATTGCAAGTTCATTTGATCCAACTGCATGTGAAGTTGCATAGTCATGACATAACATATCCATATATATTTGTTTCAAACAATCCTAAAATTCCAATGTTTCTTCCTAAAGGCAATGTCTTTATACAAGGTGTTATAAAAATAAACCTGCCATAAAATGTTTATGTTAAAAAAGGGGGTTTGGTTGAATGCATAAAACCTGCTCCTCCGTCAAAGTAATCATTTGAGTTAACTTTGAAGCTGGATTAAATATTAGCAAAAGTGAAAAATTTATTTCCATCTTTACACAAAGCAAAAAGGCATTAAATGTGCCCCAACATCTTCAATGAATGAAACTCATTTCAGTGAATGTAGCTATGTTTCAGTTAATAGCTTTGTTTATAATGTGAAACAGCAACTACAAGGTATATCTAGAACCCTCATAAATTCATCCAATCGCCTCTCAAATATTGGCACAATCAATTTAAAGGAAATTATTAAACTTATGTATCCTAAACTTCCATTTACACACAACAACATTTACACACAAAATTTACACATTTACACACAACAACAGCAGTAGTTGAAAATATGCACTTTGATTTGCACCCACAGTTTTGACCTCTTCACAGGTATCTAGAATTTTGCTGGAAATTTGCCCTCCTATGATTCCCTACATGCTAGGAGCCTTGACATAGTCCATCCATCTGTTTTCTGAGTTAATCCTCATATAATAAAAAGTCTTGAAATCCACTACGATATTGGAATCCAAATGTCTGTTCCAAATGCTCCTGTAATAGAGTGTATATTTTGAAAATACATATAAATACCCAGATCTAGCAGAAAAGAACTGCCTATTTCCACTTCTGCAGCTCATTTACCCCTGGGAGAAATCAATAAAGAAAATTTAACCAAGAAACTTGCCAAATAAATATCTGATAGATCCATTAATATACAATAATAATCAATAAAGAGGGCCTTCCTGGCAATGAATGACTAGCTGGAAGAACCATTAACTGTGAGAAATTTCCAATGCAGAGTGCAATCTGATCCTGAAAATACTTATTCATATTATCAAACCTTATTCTTACAAAATAATCCTGATTTGGTAGAGCCAGATGTAACATCCTGTGTAAGTACCATTACATATCTATTGTTACCCAGGTACATTAATAAAGTAGCATTTTTAGACCATTTGTGAGGTTCTGCAAATAAAATAAAATAAAAAAAAACCCAGTTTCTTTCCTAAGAGCTTTTTAAAGTTGAGTTCCACGTTCCCATGGAGACACTGCCTTGGACCTATAATGGTCTTGCTTCAGCACAGTAAGCAGCAGGGAAACAAGACTAACTCCCAACATTTCCATAGGCTTAGAACACCTTCCTTAGCTAAGTGCTGCTCCAGTGCTGCCCAATGGAACACACCTTTTTTTAATATTTTCTAAATAATTCTTCCTATGGATCAAGGCCCCATAGTTGATCTCAGCATTAAAAAAAAAAAAAAAAAAGCAGTTTTATAATTTCTCCCCAATACGTCCCAGGCACGTTTCTCTGGCTGGTTCACACAGTGCAAAGGTGGTTGCAAATCACAGGTGGTTGCAAATCACTTACCATTATCCCAGTTCATTTGTACAACACTAAATATCATCACTGACCTCCCCCCAGAAACACAAAGTTTTCAGTTTTTACACAGAATCCTGTTTCTAGAAGAATTCCTAGAATGATTGAATGATTACCAATGTAAATAACAATCAAATACCTCTGCTCTGAAAAAAAAATATTTATTCTGAGACGTTGCATGAATCCCATCTTATCCAACTGTACATGTAAGGAATAATTCTCTGATGCTACAGACTGTTCTGCTTTCTTGTTCTTTGATGAAGATGATCATTATGGTCCCCCAGATAAATCTCAAAGACATTTTTAAGGGAAATGATTGGCAAAGAGAGAGCAATCTTGGAAGAAAAGGAAGCTATTAAAAAAGATAACTTTCTTTAGATGCAAAGGAGGCAGAGAAGGGTTACTAGTGGAGTACACAGGATATCACCTCTATATCAATACTTCAGATATAGCCAAAGTAGTCAGCGATCAGAAGTGGTGAGTCTGCAAATGCTGCAAAATGTCCAAGAGGCAGAGATTATTAAGAGCAGCATTAGAAATGCAAGAGGGAAAATAGGGTTAAATTAATATTAGCTTTCAAAATAATATTAAAACATCTCAAGAGAGAATACAGTTAAGAGAAATCCTATCTTCAGGGTGAGGTGAACCAGTGACCTAACAGCTGTTTCCTACAAGATGTTTTCAGATGAGTAACAGGTCCATTGTTGCACTCAAGGCAAATTAAATTTTCACTAGACTAACTTCTAAGATTGCTGCTAATCTTTCTAACATTCATTAAAACTCCCCTCTGATCTGTTTCATAAAAAATTCACCATCTATGTTTGCTAGGTTCAGAATGGTGAGCAAAGTTCATCATAAAATTCTTTTTAATTAAAATATTATTGTTAAGCTCAATATTTTAAAAATCACTACTAAATTCACAAGTGATGCAGTAATCTAAATTACTGTAAAGATAGCCTGTGCATCCTGCACCACCATCAATGCCATTGGTTTTGCTGTTTACTGTCTTCCTCCAAGTTTCACATAGGCTCCCCAGCCTTGCGGCTATTATCACCCAAACCAGTTCATTGGATTCTGATGCTGCCTAGGCTTTCAGGATGCTCTGCAGCACAAATCACCATCATGGCCAATATCCGGAGAGCTGTGACATTGCTGGATGAGAGCTTGGTTCAGTGGCTCCATTAGCTCCATCAATACATGTCCAATGGCCACGTGAGCAGCTATGTGACGTAGCAGCAGTCACTTCAGAAGAATCATTGACTGACTTATTGCACAGACACAGAACTGACAATTAAATGAACTAACAGCTTCAGTTTGCTTGCCATGATCAATTTAAGCTACAATGTACTCATGTGGGGAAAAGTTAAGAACAGCTTGACCTAGCCTAAACCACAGCTCCCAATTTGTGACATAATGGCTTCCAATAGAGAGCTTTTCTCTCAAAGGCAAATAAATCATCTTAAAAATAATTTTCATTGGTTAGTCATAAAAGTGCACTTTCTGATGCAGGGAAATATATTTTGTCCAAGAAAAGTATGGAACAACTAAGTGGAGCAGCTGCTTGGTGGGCTGAAGATCCTTTGCTGCGAGCAGGGAAACTCCCTGCGTCTGGAAGGGAGTCTACTGAGTACTTGTATATAGCCCATACCTGGGTCCGAGTCTTTGCTGTCTCACATAATGGATATTTATATCCATGTGAAGACTGAAACATTGTCACTCTGAGCAGACTTTTACAGCCACTTTGCAGCCAACAGAGCAGGGCAGTAGAAAGCTGGTCATCAAAGCCAGCACTGCAGATATTACTGCAGTAATATTTTACTACAGTAAAACTTCTATTAACAGTATATTATTCCATGCACCTCTTAATCCACTTTTTTTTTTCTTTCATTCTGGATAAGGGAATGGTTTATTTACTCTTCATGTCCCTATCCTGTCTGAAAAAAGGTACATCACTCTTTAAAACTGATAAACTAAGTCACACTGAAGTGGTTGTGTGAAACTTATCCAAGTTCTTCAGTACAATTGACGTGTTTTCCTTTTAACATAGATATGGCAGGGTTGAATAGACTCCCTGGAGACTCCACAGTTATTTTCAGTAGCAACAAGAGCCCATCCCAAACATAACTTCCAATCTGTCATCTCTCCTTTAATACTAAAAAGAGCCTCTTCCCTTATAATGTACTGAAACCAACTCTGTATAACAAAAACACCTCCAACACTCCAATACCACCTCAATTATTTTCTTAGATATGTATCCCAATGCCACAATTGCTCCCATGTAGATCAAGTCAGAAAGATTGTGCACGGCCTTTTCTCAAAACCTACCAGCATGGGGAGTTCCATTGTGAGATACACATTTCTGCCAGGGGCAGCAGATAGTGCACCTATACAGAACCACTGAGGAGGAGAGTATGCATACAGATGGAAACAGAGATTTAATGCAAGACAGAAAGTTTGGGGAGTCCCCTCAAAAAAACCTAACTTTTAAAATAAAGCGCCAACTTAGTAGTAGTTCTATGTAACAGCAAAAGTCAGAAGTTATAACAGAGAGAATTTATACTTTTTTGTTGGCCAGTGACTCATATTTTTACAGGCAAGTAACTAGGAGCATTTCCCACCTTTGGTCTTTTAAACCATTAGTATAGATATAGGATCTCTACATTTTTGGCAAAGTTATGGTTATTGTGGAAGCAAGAGCTTTGATTTTATGACAGTAACTGTCTGTACATATTCTCATTAAAGTCTTAAACTTCAACAATAAAGTTTGAAGACTGTTTTCATGGTGTTCTTATTATTTCTGGTAGGACTGCAAGATTACTCTAAAGAAAAGAACACAATTAAGATGCATTGTTTGAATGTGATCACACATTCAAGCAAACACATCATTTACAGAACATATTCACATTTCATTTCTACCCTCTGTAGAAAGGCTCCAAGTTTATGTAACAGTGTGCTCCCTTTCCAAAAATTTGTATGCAAGGTCTGAAAATTTTTTCTCCTACTAGGAACAAAGTCGCACCCACATACATATTAGAACCTTTTAAATGTCTTTTCAAGAGGAGATGTATCTTGGGATAAAACAGAAAACATGAAAGGCCTGCAGACTGCATACAATTCTCTTGTGAAACACGAAACACGATGCCCTGACAGCACGGCCAGCCCCTGAGCATTGCTGCACCTCTGCACCCCAGCCTGCGTTCAGTCCCGCAGCGCAGCCGCAGCCCCGGGGCCGTTCCCCCGAGCCCACAGCGCCAGGCCGGCTCCGGCTCTGCCATCCCTGGCACAAGCCCTCTATTCCCCTTGCCCAGTGCCAGGGGCTGAGCAGCCACGGTACCCAGCACAGAGGCACCAAGACAGCACCTTGAATGGAAAACGGGATCTGAAGCTTAACTTGCCCTGACAGACAACAGAGACAATTAAAAACTGTGATATGATGTGCATGCACCTATACAGAAATTGCAGCAAAGGAAGAGAAATACAGTGCTATCCTGCTATCTCTGTTCAATAGAGGACTTCTACCAACTTTGTTGGGACTGTATCAGTCAAAAAGGAACAAAGATGTAGTATTTTGTTGTCTTAAGATATTTCTCAGTTCCCTGGCACATCCATACAAAAGATAACAAATTTGGTTTCCTATTACTATGAATGCATTAAGCACAGCATCAAAAGTATTCCTGAAACCGTTTTGTTTATCTTCTGGCATTGAATTTGATATGACTAGAAACAATTCAAAATTTGTTAAAATAAATTTTAAGCCAAATATTATCATCATCGAAGCTCATGGCCATGCACTGGAAAAATAGGAATATCATATTATATTTGTCATGATTATTGATAGTAAAACATTTTAGGACAGGTTTTAAGAACAATTGAGAGTGGTAAGGAATGGTTGTACTATTAAATTTCTTAATTGGCCCAGTGGACTTAAGAAAGCAAGTACACAATCTCTTTCTGGTTTTTAAATTATTATGCATATGGACTTAGCTGTCCTCTATTAAATAATGTCATATAACCACTGACCAAAAAAACCAATATTGAACAGCATAGGAAGGTTTATCATCTGTATGCAACATAGCAGAGTTTTTTGCAGTTTGATTACCCAAAGTGCCATGCAGAAAAATGTGTCGCTAAAGGAAATTAATTGGGATTAATTTAGCAGTCTCATTCTAGGATTGCAGCCTAATAACAAATTCTCCCTGGTGTCTTCCTATTCCTACTGCTCAGTAAGGTCAGACAGGAGGTCCAATGGGACAGGTAATTTATTTTGCAATCAGTATTGACTTCTTTGTCTACAGTTTATCATCAGTTTTATTTCAATGGGAGTAGTGACCAAACAGAAGACATGACTTGGTGTGTGAACATCTCAAGAGACAGTTCATCCTCTGACTACTAAACATAACAGAGAATATTAGGAATCAACTTTTGCAACCACCAGTTGATAAAGTCTTTGTTACAAACTGCTGTGAGGTGTACATCCCCAGTGTTCATACTACCAACCATTTACTAGTGTTCATCCTACTTCCTGGAATCTTCACATTTCCTCCTGGGAGAGGAAGCCTCAATACAACCTTTCCTCCTGCACACTCAAAAGCTTCACCACCAAAAATTTAACCAGTTCTCGAACCTATTCTGTGCTGAAGGAACTGTTAGTTTCTTAACAGGGACACATGACCAACTTCTAACACCAAAAATAACTTTCCCAAAACTAAGACTAGGCAACAGATTTTGTCTAATGCCTTTAGGCCTTTGAATAACAAGACGTTATTCAGCACGTCAGCAGCCCTGGTCAAGCAGCCACAGAATCATAGAACAGTTGGCATTGGAAGGAACCTCTGGGGGTCATCTGACCCAACCACTTTGCTCAAGAAGGGATGCCTGAAGCAAGTTCCCCAGGATCATGTCAAGATGACTTTTGAATCTCCAACAACGGAGACTTCATAGCCTTCCTGGGCAATCTGTGAGTGACCACATTCACCATGAATAAGTGTTTCCTGATGTTCTGATAGCACCTCCTGTGCTCCTGTTTGAACCCATAGCCTGCTAGAAATATGGCAGAGAAAAGCTCTCTGCAATACTATGCAGAGTTGGAAGATAAGAAGGCTTTGCTAAATGAGAAGACTTTAAACGTGTCTATGCACAATTATAGGCTGCATACACATAAGGACCAGTTTTTCCACTATTTTAGTGGTCCTGTTACGAGCTTTGTGATACAGCTTCTGTGACAAGATCAAATTGCAACCTTTGTGCTCTTCTGCCTCTATCAAAAGATCAGCCTCATTCTGCAGTAATGGACACACATAAATAAATTATAGTGAAACTTCTGCAAACTGTCATCTGGAAAGGGCCAAGAAGTCTGATTTTCTTCATTGCAGAAGCTTTGGGTAGGAGTTTGAATCTTTGTTATGGGTTGTGAGGTTTTTTCCTGGAAAAATATTAGTTTAATGTTTTTGAGAAGATTTCCCCTATTTTTTTTTTTTTTTTGTGGGCATATCATCAAAGCATATTAGTTTACTATTTGCTATCATTCTCTTACTGGAGAAAAATCATTAAACTCATGTCACTATAAAACTGTGTGACATAATATGAAATTGAAATGACCTTTATTTTGGCACACTAGTGCACTGAGTTAGAGTATTACAAAGTCCCAAGTGTTGCCTGTTTACAAATGCCAGACTACTACGATGGCTCTAATGTGCTCAGAGATTGTGCAGCCTATGAGCGACTGTAACTAACTGAAAATAGTGAATTAGCTGTGGGAAGATTCACAGCTTACCAACGGGAAAAGCCACTACTTTGAGAAAATGGTTTGATTTATGTTGGAAATTTGACCAAATAGAAGTGGAAATTTTGACCAAGTACTCACTTTTGTTAGATACTGTTTCAGTGTTTGGCCTCCTGTCTTGCAATCCATAAACTTGCATCTTGGGTCTAGGATAGATACTTCTTCCATATGGTTCTCACACCAAGTCTGTAAGAGTGACAGCTGAATGAGTCACAGTCACGCTTAACTTCAAGCACAAAGGTGTCTGATTCTAAGTCTTAAAAATGCACATGACTGCACCATAAAAAGCCACAGGCTGCTGCAACACAGATCTTCAAAGCACTGTTAGGGAGTGCACAGATGTGTATGTCAACCCTCTGCACCCACTGCGCCATTCTCAGGACTCAGGATAGCCAAACAAGAGTCAGATTTCCACTCATTTCCTGAGGTAGCTCAACAGCATCAGATGGATGCTGTGGATCACTAAGATTCTGTCCCTTGGACCTTTTAACACACATTCAGTCATCCCCTCTCACATCAGGGGACTTCTCCTGAAGAGGTACAGCGCTCCAAGACAAAGACGTGACTGATTCTTATATCTGTTCCAACAAGGAGCACCACGGCTAAAGCAGTTGCACTGTTTCACTGTGTCCAACTGAGGTCCTTCTCCTGAGGACTAACAACACAAAAGACATTTTGTAATAGCTCCCTTTGAAATCAAATTAGCGATGTTTCAAGGCATGACCCGTAAAGGGCTGCTGTCCAGAATGGACATGTGTTTGACAGACACATGTTCCACCTAGCAGGCCTCTTAAGAGTACAGATGGAATCAAGATGTGTGAACATAGCTCCAAAAGGGGAGCCATGGGATATCAGGATATACAGCAAAGCACTCTGCCTCAACAGATAAAAAGGAAACAATATCAGATACCATGTGAAATAGCTCACTCCAGCTGGTAGGACAGATTCTGACAGAATTATATAGGTACGATATTGCAGAGAAAGATGCTATTCATATGTGCAAAAACTAGAAAAATATAGCCCGAATTAAACTAAATAACCTTGTGCTGACTCCTTATAAAAGTCATAAAAAGTCACAATCTCCTACTTCCATTTGTCTATACATTGCAAAATGCCAAAAGCTATTGTGGGCTGTAGCTCAGAATATCCATGAACGCAATTTGGAGACTAGGAGTATCTAGAAAGCAGCCTATCAACCTGTCTAGCTATAAAATTAATGGAAAAGTTAGGAAAGAAGATGAGCTTTCAAGTTTGCCACAATGTATTTGCTTATGTGACAGAAAATAATCACCCCCTTGTCCTGCAGGTCAATTTCTCTGGAGCAGGAATGAAGATGAGAACTCCCATCCATAGTATATAAAACAGGAAAGCATTTGGTGGTTGGACTTTCCAAACATCCAAAGGTCCACTTGACTGTAGAGAAAACTAATTTAAAGAACAGCAGCTTCCTAATGCAGTCCAGGCCTCAGCTCCATAACTCATTTTCACATGAATTCATGGACAAGAAAAAGAAAATCATGCTGGTATATTGAAAAACCTTATAACAGCCAAATTAAAAGAAACATCTGCTGTCAGGAACTCCATCAACTACTCCTTGTTGCATCTTCTGTCTGAAAAGGAGACAGGACAGAGATTAATTATGTGTATTTTGCAAGGAGAAACAGAGTCCAGGGCAAGACATAGGCTGTGCATTCTTCACTATGTGCCAGGATGTCTGGGGTTATGGAACCAAAAAATGTGTATTCTATTTCATCTGTTGAAAGCAGTTTGGGAAATGTAGGGTTTTTTTGTCTCTTGTAACTACGGGGGGAGGGGCGTGGATGCTTTCTGATAATGGCCCAGCTGTTAAAACCTGGTGG
>VZUI01033775.1:0-17086 GCA_013401135.1 Cettia cetti
CGCGGCACTGCGCCGGGTCCTGGTCGTGCAGCGGGAGCTGCCGCGCCAGCCGCCGCCGCCGGTGCAAGGCGCCGTCCGTGCCCGCCACGGGCTGCAGCTCCTTGGGCACCAGCTCCATGTACTGCATGGCCTGCACGGAGACAGCTGCTCACCGAGCTGCTGGGGCGGGGCAGGGCAGGGCAGGGCAGGGCAGGGCAGGGCAGGGCAGGGCAGGGCAGGGCAGGGCAGGGCAGCGAGGGGCAGGGCACCAGCTCCATGTACTGCATGGCCTGCACGGAGACAGCTGCTCACCGAGCTGCTGGGGCAGGGCAGGGCAGGGCAGGGCAGGGCAGGGCAGGGCAGGGCACCAGCTCCAGGTACTGCATGGCCTGCACGGAGACAGCTGCTCACCGAGCTGCTGGGGCAGGGCAGGGCAGGGCCGGGTGGGGCAGGGCAGGGCAGGGCACTAGCTCCAGGTACTGCATGGCCTGCACGGAGACAGCTGCTCACCGAGCTGCTGGGGCAGGGCAGGGCAGCGAGGGGCTCCTCATGTCCTCGCAGCAGCGGCAGCCAACGCGTCCTTCCCTCCCTCCCTAATCCTGCCGAATGTTTGAACCCACAGCGCAGAAACAAAGGGCTGAACTGGCTTAGATGCCAGTGTTATAAATTCTCATCCTCAGAAAACAGACTGGGTGTTTTTATGGTGCTTTGGATTACTTTTTGTTTGTTTGTTTGTTTAAAAACAACCCCCAGTCTGTCCAGGAAAGCAAAGCAGCACAGACAGACCCACTTTGCACAAAAATCCCAGCACACCCTCTCTTGCTAGCACTACCATGACACTTTCCCATGAAATTTGATAACACAGCTGCTGAAAAGACGAAAACCCCATAAACACCAGAACCCATGAGCAGCTCTCTATTGCCCTGTGGTGGGACAGGCAGAGCTGCAGGGAGTGAGCCAAAGGCCACACTGAGCACCCCAGAGCCCCGTGGGGCTGTGTGCAGAGCAGTTCACAGTCAAAGACCATCCTGTATCAATTAATGAAATCATCATCATAGAGGAAAAACTCAGGTAGCAGTTGGGTCTGTGACACTGACAGCCACCAATTCCACCTGGCTGCTGATTTCACAGCAGAGGGAAGGTGTTTGGTCACTGATGCCCTGTGACACAAAAAGGAAATGCCCGGAAACTGCCCAAAATGATGTCTCTGACTTAACTGGCCACTGCCTCAGTCTGAGGCTGGGTTAGTGCTTGTGGCCCGTAGGGGCTGCAGTTAACTGCTCCTGGCCGGGAGAAGGGAAGGGAGTTTCCCACTCGGCATGTTCCTATTGTAGTGTGAGCAGTGACAGGGCAGCCAGTTGGCTCCCTGCCATTCCCTGCTAGACCAGCATCCAGCTGCATTCGATTTGCTTCTTACTGGGTCAGCACTTGAAAACTCCATCTTGAAAAACTTAGCAAAGAGATTTAACTCTTTGTGGCACATCAACTGGTTCAGGCTGGGCTTTTCAACACGGAAATGCTTGCACAGCACTGAACTCTTCAGCATTTCAGGAAAAACTTCCAAGTCACTTCCACCTTGGCCACTCTGAGCCAGAGAGCAGCGTTGCTGGGCGGAATTCCTGACAGGAAATTTGGACCAGCAGCAGATAGGATTCAATGGAAGCAGGGCTTCTTCCCCACGCCTTGGGGTGCAGGTTAAAATCACTGCACACTGGGATTTCAGACATCAACTCTTGGTACATTGTGCCCCTGTGCAAGGGCAGGGTTGATGTCCAGTTTCCTGGGAAGGCTGTTGCCCTGTGGGAGAAGGTGGTGCTTGGGAACGGCTGCTTGGAGAGCTGTGGGATGCTGGGGCAGTGATCTGGTGCACAAATGGCTTTCACAGACTTGAGGAATCCTAAGAGGAATGACAGGACAATGGGACAAGAATTCCCTGACTGCTCCTCCCAGGCTCACACAGGCACTGCCCCACAAGTGGACAGGAAACAACTGAACTGGTGCTGTGTGAGCAGGAGCACCAGGACAGCACGAGCTCCAGCAGAGCAGCAACCTGCTGGGATCTCAGTGGGAGAAATCCTTAATCCACTGATGTGCCAAGATACCAAACACTGATAGCAGAGCAGGGGCCAGCACGGGCACCTGGAGCCTCCTGGTCTGCTCCACGCCCAGAGCTCCATTCCCAGTGCAAAGTCTCTGTGCTGAGAGAGGAAAGCAAAGCCTCGAGGCTTTTTTAAAGGGCTTCCTTAAAGCCTGCTCAGGGGCAGGTTTCAGTATCTGCCCAGACTTGTAGTGGGATTTCATTCCCTGACCAAGGCAATGCTTAAAGTTATAACTGCAGATGTCATAAAAATGTGTCCAGAGGAAAGATTAGGGGGAAAAAAATTTCAACCTGACAACCAAAAACTGCCATGAAGAATAAGAAAAAGTTGCTACATCTGCTGCTATCACTTGCTGTTATGGCCAATGCTTCGCTGTGTTGCCTGAGTGCAGGTAATTTGGGGGAAGAGCATTTTAGTTTCCACTGTTCACTGCTGGATCTTGGAGCTATTTTATGAGCTGTTCTTTTCACTCTCCCCAAGGACCCGAGTATCTGCTTCATGACTTCTGCAGGCACGGCTTAACAAGAACATGCTCTGAACTTCCTCCTATTATCAACCATCCACTTCAGCAAAACAAGGTTAAAAGGCATCCCAAGATTCCAGCCTGCCTTCAGGAAGAAACCACTGGAGCGAGGCAGTTGTGCACTAACAGCTTTTTGGCCCACATCCTTTTGAAACTATCCTGAGAGTGGCTGACATCCAACACTTCTCCTCAAAGTTTGTCAAGTTGATCTGCAAGCCAGAATTTATCAAGGTTGTCTCCAAAGCTCCTGCTTGTTGTTTACTTGAACCAAGATATATTCCAGCCTGTCCAGGCACTATAAAGAGATTATGAAAGTTTATGAAAGTTTTTGAACTCCCTCATCAGGAGGGTGGGACTGGGCTGGGGGCTTGGTTTTGCACCCAGCTCTTGGTACAGGAGCACGCTCCCTATCTCCCCTTTTTACCCTGAGTTCTCTTTATAAAACCTAAACAGAGACATTTTGTACCCTCGGAGCTGCCCCTTGCCAGCAGCACGGGGATGGAGCTGGATGCTGCAGGAGGGGGAGAACTGGGCTCAAGGGCTGCATTTGGGATCACCCCAAACACACACTCTCAAGAGGGTGGGTTCTGGGCCATGGAAGACAAAATCAGCCCAGAAGCCACAGAGTTTGGGCATCCTTTGGGCAAGGAGGTGACCACGCTGCCGCCCATGGCAGCTGGGTTCCTGATCCTTCCCAGGCTGGCAGTGTGCTCGGTGACCAGGCTGCTGGGAACAGCGCCATCATTGTTCTCTGACCCCTCAGCAGCTCCCCACTCCCCCTGGGCCTGCAGAAGGCAAAGGCTGCTCACAAACGTTCCTGCTGGGCCAGCTCCACAGGGCTCAGGAAGGGAAGGGCCTCGATGAAGCATCCCCAGCACACAGCTCACCCCCCACCCTGTCCAAGGCCCTCAGGGCAACTGGCTTTTAAGCCATGTTAACCACTCTGGCTCTGGGGGCTGCAGCTGCACTTTCACATCTGTACCCAAATTCTTCTTTAAAAAGGTCTGGTCGCATTTTCAGCAGCTTTCAGCTATTTGTATCAACAGCTTGCAGCTCTTTGCCTCATTAGAGGAGCAGAAGCTCTTCACCACTCCTGACAGTGGAATACAGAACAGTTTTGTACCACAGCACAGTGGAAAGGCAGCTAAATGCTTTCCCGCTCTGCTGGCTCACACTTCCACATGCTGAAAACCACTTCCACCCCTTCCCACACAGCTGGTCCAGATGGAAACCAGGCACAGGAGGGAGGTGGAGCTGGGCTGGGGGCTTGGTTTTGGATCCAGCCCTCGGAGGAGGACCATGCTCCTTAGCTCGCCTTTTTTACCCTGAGCTCTCTTTATAAGATATTTTTTCTTTGGACCAAATTATGCTTAAACTGTAAGGAAAAAATTCCCAGCTCCAGAGCTCGATGTGAGAGTGTCTGTGCTGGCAGCAGCACTGGGCAGAGCTCCTGCCCACGCAGACAGGAGCTGCAGGCAGGAGCTCTCAGGCAGAGCTCAGCTCTCCCGGGCACAAGGAGCCCTCCCACTCCTGCTCCTGGGGGCAGGAAGCTCCTCAAGGCTGGGAACAGGGATGGGCTGCTGTTCTTCATCAAAGGGAGGTTGAGGGACCCTGGGAATGTGCCCTCTGAGCCCATTCTCCAGGGAAGGACCTCTCCAGCAGCACAGGGATGCTCTGTGAGAGCAGGAGAGGAGGAGCCCTGAGGCACAACCACCCAGCTGCCCACCAGCCCCATGTGTTCACCAGAAGCCCAACCCCTTCCTGCTCCTCTGCTTGCCCAGCCCAGACACCCCCAGAAGGCCTGGAGGAGTTGTTCTCACACCCAGCCTGGGGCTTTGGAGCAGGCCTGGGCTGCACAGGGCTGCAGGACAGCAGGGATGGGATCTCTCCTCAGCCATGCTTTTACTGCAGAGGAGCTTTACCAAAAGAATGAGCTTTCTAGTTGTAAAATCCATTCAGACTTCTCCTAGAAATGTAAACAAACCTATAAAACCCAAAGGCATTCCATCCCCCTCTCCTACCTACTCTGCTTATTTACACAGTTTTCCCAAGCACGGAGTGCTCCATCCGTTTCTGCCCTCTGAGGCAAACCATGATTTACCATTTCTGCCTGGTAATTGACTCCAGAGCAGAGCTCCGTTCCCCCTGGCCCCCTTACCAGCTTCTGGGTGAGCCCCGGGGGGGCCCACTCGTAGGTGATGGTGTCGAAGGTGGGGTCCTTGCCCGAGATGTTGGGGTTGGTGACGATCATGCGGTTCCTCTTGTAGATGCGGACGCCGTCGCCGCCCTTGAGCCGCGCCGTCAGCGTGGAGTACTTGGAGTCGGAGAGCAGGCGGCCGATCTTGCGGTCATCGTCCAGCTCCGAGCTCAGGCCGTGCTCCTCCTGGCTGCACTTGCACGACTTGCAGATCTTCCTGTGCCCCACGGGAGAGCAGCAGCTGGGAGCCGGCCCGGGGGCTCGCACAGCGGCCCGGTCGTGGGGCATCCCCTCTCCCAGGGGTCAAACACAGCCTGGGCTCGTGGCACGGACAAAAGGCTCAGGACGGAATGGGCTGGGCTGGAAGGGGCCTTAAAGCCCACCCAGTGCCACCCCTGCCATGGCAGGGACACCTCCCACTGTCCCAGGCTGCTCCAGCCCCAGTGTCCAGCCTGGCCTGGGGCACTGCCAGGGATGCAGCTGCTCTGGGCACCTGTGCCAGGGTCTCCCCTCCCTCACAGGGAACAATTTCTCCCCAGTACCCCATCCAGCCCTGCCCTCTGGCAGTGGGAAGCCATTCCCTGTGTCCTGGCACTACAAAATCTGCTGCCTCCCACCCATGGGGAGCTGCTGCTCCCCCTCAGCTCTGGAAAGCCCTTCAAGCACCACTGGAGTGGAGTTTAGTCTCCTCACCAGATTCCAACAGACCAGCACCAGCCTTGCCTATTATGAATCTTTACATGCCATTAAAACAGTGACTGCTGGAAGGAACTGATGCTTAATTGACTGTAATTTGAATGATAATAGGTATAAATCACACAGACAAGTGTCTAAGGACACTCTGGTGGCCAGCACTGCCATCAAACACTAATAGCAAACGGGGCAAAGTAACTCTGCCCCAGCCCTGAGGATTTCAGCAGGATCTTGGAGTAAGAATGAGTCCAACCAGCCTTTAATGGGGTCAATTAAAAAAATGGTTGTGCTTCCACCAAATGAGAGCTTTAAAGCTTGGATGTCACACAGCTGAGGTATCACAAGTGGGAGCTGAAGGCATCCACGGCATTCCAGCTGCAGCAGCACAGCTGGACCACAGCATCCCTGCAGCAGCACCACGGGCCCAGCGGCCCAGGGAGCTCCCCAAGAGCAGACAGGAGTCCAGAGCTAGTGAGGCAGCTCAGAGGGCACTAATTCTCTTTTAATTAGTGACATCTGGAAGTCTGCATTCCATTTTAAAGCTCCTCTGTTGTCCTGCTGGGGCAGGGAGCAGCCCCTGGGCACTGTCCAGGTCTGCTGGCACCAGCTGCAGCTATCAGGGGTCATTTACCCGAATTAGTGTTTCTAAGAGGAAAAGCTGGCAATAAAGTATCAAAGGACAATTTGTTCTGTCACTAAGCACATTCCAGTGAGCATGCAGGACAGGACCAAGGTTACCTCCAGGAGTGTGGCTCCAAGCCCGTGCAGAGCCCCCGGCAGCGCAGGCAAGGCACACCTCTTCCCACCTGCGGCTGGCTCCCCGACATCTGCAAGAGAGCGGCACACTGAGCTGGAGGGGCTTTATCCTCAGAGACTGCATGTTGTCCTTCAGACAGCAAATGGCTTCAGACAATGGCGGATTTCTTCAGCCATTCCTCGTGTCCCATGAAGCCTCAGATCTCCCAAACACCAGCTGACCATGTCCATGCAACCCTGCTACACGTTCAGTTAAGGATGCTTGGGATGAAGGTTTTCCCTTCAAAGTGAGGGAAGAAGGAGGGGCTGGCACATCAAACCCAGGGAACATGCCCACACACTGGGCAGCCGCCTTTACCTCATCCACAGAGACCTCAGGTCTCATTTAAAGGCAATTTTGATCCAGTTTATAGAGTTCATATACTGCACATGGACCTGTGCAAGTGAGAAGGTCAGGCAGGAGACATGGAGGTGCCTTGTCATAACCTGATGCTAAACTTGCTTTACTGCACCTTGGACCTCTTTGGTCTTTCTCCAAGTGTCTTTTGGGAATGTGGCATGTTTCCATGCCTCTGGCACTGGGCTTTAGGGATGGTTTCCATAGAGAACAGGAAATACAGTGGGGAAATGCTCTGGGGAGGACAGGTGATGCTGGGGTGACATGGGGGCCTCTGGTTGTGCTGCACTTTTTGCTGCTCACTGAAAGCAGACAAAAGTCACCCATCCATGGGTGTTCACTGCTGCAGAGACAGCCTAACAACCTCCCAACAGGAGAAAGACGAGCAAAAACCCACACCAGGAGCCCGTAACATTGGAAAATAAGCCTATTCACTGCCTGTGCCATGAATTTATCAAACACAGCTTTTAGAACCTGAGGAGAGCAGCAGGGTACGGCAGGAGACAAAAACAAAGTGCTGCAGGAGGCACCAGGGCAAGGTGACACCACCAGACGCTGAATTTATCTCAGCCTGGATGTTTACACAGGAGCTGTCAGGCTCCTGCCTGAAAGACACGCTTGTTCCCTGTAAAAATGAGCTGAGGGGAAACAAGGACAGTCCCAAGCCCAGCAGGAGCAATGGCCCCAGCTCAGCAGACCCGACCCGTGCAGTCAGAGCACACGGCTTCAGGCACCTCCAGCAAACCCCAGCACCTTCAGGCCCCAGGAGCAGTGCCAAGTGGCAGGGTTGGGCAGTTTCTGGCCACTCTGGCCATCACAGTTTGCATTTCCCATTAGGGCTTGTGACACGCACAGAGCTCACAACTCCCAGCCTTTTTGGGGCCATGGATCCGATTTTGTAAAAGGTCTTTAATCTCTGTGGAGACACGAGCTTGCTGTAGGAATGACTCTGCAGTTGTGCACACACAGTGAGAGCCTGTCTGACCCTCAGGGATCGTGCTCCTCCAGCTCCCTGGCCCAGGAGAGGCTCAGGGCTCCGAGCTGGCACAGCACGGCTGAGGCTGGGCAGGTCGCAGGGCTGGTACCTGCCCACGCACGTGCCTGCAGCCCCTGCACGTCTGTGCACTGTCACGGCCCTTCAGTACAGCATCAGGCACTATTTAAATCACTCTTTGGCACCTCGGAGGAGGCTGTCCTTGCCAAAACCTCTTTTCAAAGGGAGGGATCAACAGCAGTGAAAGAACCGAGGCAAAAGAAGAGATGCTGCTCCCCAGCCCCACGGGGACCTTGGGCTGACCCAGGCTGTGACCCAGGCTGACTCCAGGCTCTGAGTCTCTGCTCAGAGGCAAACCCAGTGATGGTGCTGCCAGCCCTTCTTCCTCCTGCTCCCTCCTCCTTCCACCTGTCCCAGAACCAGGCTCCTCAAAGCCTCTGCACAGACCTGGGGCACCCTGAGCTCTCATCTGATGTTCAAACTCATTCTGCAGCTTTCAGGAGGAAAAGGTTATTTGATGGCACCCAGGGAAGGTATTTCTTACTTGGAAAACAGGATGCTGCTAACAAACACAAAGTTTTTATAAACAGATGTTCTAGAAATGACCAGTTGTTTGTCTGCCAGTTTTAAGGTAGACGATAGGCCTCTTTTCTTGCCCAGAACTATTAAATCTCCACACAAGGCTGCTCATCCTGGAGAAACCCAGCCCAAGGGGTAGGAAATGGTCCATTCCTGCTCCCTTTGCCCCAGCCTGCTATTTTATTTCTGCCTCACCATTCACCTGGAATTTTCATCTCAATTTTCACCTGCAGTTTGTCCCAATATTTTGAAGCCAAAGACCTCTCTCCCCCAGAGTTCATAAAAATACATCTCAAAAATTGCCTTAACATGCCCAAATACTCCCCTCTGCCTCTAACATCCAAATGGAGGATGGTTTTGATTCTTCAGCCATGTGCAGGTGTCCAGGACAGATAAAGACACTGAGGATGACCACAGACCACTCACAACCCTGCCAGTTGTGGAGGCACAGGCCAGGTACCCCCTGACTGCTGGGGTTTAGCTGACTCTGATCTTAGCGAGTCAAACAGGAGCTGAGTATCAGCAAGGGACTGCAAGTGGTGGTGTCTCTAAAATACAAACATCTGGATTAAATGAATTCATTTGGAAAAGGTTCATTCACACGAGGGGAAAGGCACAGGGAGAAGCGTGGTCAGTAGCACAAGCAGCACAGGAAGCTCCCCAGACAAGCTGACACTTGGGAGTCCATGGAAGTGTCAGTGCAGGAGCCCACAGCCCCAGAGGGGGCCCAGCAAGCTCAGACTCCTCTGGGCCAGCATCTCCTCGAGGTTCTGAAAGCCCAGGCAGGCTCAGTTTGGAGGAGAGAGGGATTTCTCACTCCTGCAGAAGCAGAGGGAGATTCGAGCCACTCTCACTCCCGTCCCTGTGCAGGGGCCAAACACAACAGGCGCCAGTGCCCGGTCACTGCCAGGCACAGAGCTTCTCCTCATGCTCTGCTACAGCTCCTCACATCGGCATAAAAGGAGATTTCTTTTAAAAAATTATGCAAGACACTGCAAAATCCCCAAACCCGGTAAGATAATGTGAAACAAATGCTCTGACTATCCCAGGCTCCACCTATGCCCAAGCCCATCTGAGAACTGCAGCTGAACTTTGGCACCACCTTAAGATAAAGGGTTTGGAGACATTTGTAATGCTTTAAAAAAGCGCCAAAACCCCCAAACCAGGCCTGTGTCAACAAACAGGCTGAAGAAAAGCAAGTCCTGCTCACCAGGACTAGATAGACACTCCTTACAAGATTTCTGTTTTGGCTTTTTGTGCCTCACAGCATTCTTGCTGCTAGAAGAGGGAAAGCAAGTCAGGGCAGAGGAAATTCCTGGGTAGTGAAATGATAGGAAATCGAGGCTGTTCTACCCACAAAAACATTGCTGAGCAGTGTCAGGAACACAGCAGTAATGCCATGGTTTGCTGTCACACAGCCAATGGCAGGGCATCGTTTGCTGAGCAGCTGGAAAATAGAGAGCCTAGAGTGACAAGTGACAAGGAAAGAACCCAACACAGCTCCAGCTTGGCTTAGAGTTTGAGGACTCTGGAAAGGAGCACCGAGCTTCCCTGGTGAGATGGAACCCTGGCCAGGAGCTCTGAGCAGGTCAGGCTCCAGCCCCACAGCCCGTTTGCTGCTCACCTGAGACTCCACAAGGGTCTTTGTTCTGTCACCTTCTGGCCAGCCAGCACACCTTGGCCAAGGACCCTTTGCCAAAGGCTCCACTGAACCCACTCTGAAGTTGGGTTTGGTGCCAGGCACTGTCCTCAGGGGCAGCAGAACGTGAAGCACTTGGGCCTGAAATCATGTTCAGAGTGGTTAATCCAGGACCATGGAGGACCCAGCTCCCATCCCAGCACACAGTACACATCCCAGCACACACCCCAGCACACAGTACACATCCCAGCACACATCCCAGCACACACCCCAGCTCCCATCCCAGCACATCTGTCCCCTCACGGGCAGCAGGGGACGGGGCAGGACCTGGCAGTCTCTGGGTGCTGTGCTGGGAGCCAGCAGAGCTCGTGTCAGTGGGCAGATGCACGGGCAGGGTGAGGGTGGCCCATGGCACTTATCCCTCCTGGCACTGAAGGGACTGGCAAAGGGGGCCCTCCTGCTCCCACAGAGGCTTCTGGATCCCAAAAGCATTTATTGCACAACACCCTATTTGGAGACTGAAAATGGTGCTGGAGACACGTAACTACCTCAAGTATGTTTTCCCCTCCTTTTTAGGGAGGGAAGAGGAAAAGCTGGTTTCCAAAAAGTTACTCCAAGTTCTCAACAGCCCTTCGGAGCCGAGGTCCTCGTTTCACCTCTCCCTGCAGCCAGTGCTCCCCAGTGGCCACGACAGGCTCCATCCAACCCTTCCCCGCAGCCCCAGAACCAGACACCCGACCCTAAATCACAGCCGCGGCAGGAGAGAGCTCCAGGGAGGCTGAGCGACCTCGAGAACGCTTTGGGGGGTTCCTCCAGCTGCAATGAGTTTTGAAGATTTACAGCTAACTCTGAAATAGACCCGTGAACAAAGGAACAGGGAAAAGCCACACAATATCACATGGGTGGGACCAGTCTGCTCAGCACAATTGCTGAGGGATAGGGATGGATAGCAGAGCATTTGTTGCCATTATTTGACTATAATAGAGCTAAGCTTGCATAATAATAGCAGGCTAGTTCAAACTTCCTTAAGGATTTGGGGCTAGCTCAAACTTCCTTATGGATCTCCAATAACTGGAGAGTGCAAGGGTTTCCATCCCACAAGAGAGGTGTCTGTGCCAGCAAGGGGAGTGCTGCATGCTCCAGGTCACATATTGGGCATTTGGCTACATTCTTCCTTTTCTGCTGCTGACCAGCAAACAGAATGGTCTGGGCTGCAAGGGACCTAAAGTTCAACATCCTCCTTGACTGCACCTAACGTCTGGTGAGGCCCAGCCTCAGGTGTGCTCAGGAACCAACTCCCAGTCCTGGCACAGAACAGCCCAAAACATCCTTGAACCTCCTGCAGGAGGGCTCAGCTCGGGTGGGACACTGGGGGCTGTTCTGCATTTCAGGAGAGGCTCCTTGACAGCAAGTGCGAGGGGAACAGATCTGAGCAAGGCAAGCAACTGCCCCTAGAAGTGCATCAACCAATAAAGTCACTCACTACTGCAGTTCTGAGAACAGCAAAGGGAGGTTTTGACTCATTTTCATAGAAGACATCCATTGTAATCGTGACCTGCAAGAAATTTGTTTCCCTGCCAGATTCCAAGCAAGCTCTATCCCAATTACCACACTCACAGAAAAAAAAATTCCCTCACAAAAGGCTGTCTTTCATCTCAGCTCCTCTCTACTGCATTTATTTAAGGCATCAATGAATGGGTTGGTATCATCTGGAATAGTGGAAACACTTTCTCTATTAAACTTTGCAGAGTAAGAAGTTCACTGCCTTTTATTTTAGCAACATAAAGGCCAGGTAAAGGCACCGATACTGCAGGAAACTATTTCAGTGGAGCTGCCAGATCTCAACCTACAGGATGACAGAGCTCCAACAACCAGGGCCTCTGCAAATATCTCCCTCTTCCAAGAGCACATAGCTGGCAGCATTCCTTTCTTCACTAACAATGTGTGAATTAATGATAAGAGAAGGGCAAATGCTGAAAAATCAGATTTTTTCCACAAGCCAAACAGTGCTTCAGATACTTAGACTTAATTATAAACCTCAACCAAGAGGTGAGGAAGTTTCTGGAATGGGAAGAACCGCTCCCAAACTTAATTAAACAGCAGATGTGCAGAGTTGAGAGCACTCAGGCAAGGGTTTCAGGGTGATCTCCAGTAACCTGCACAGAACCAGCTGGGTCCTTCCCACCTCCCACATGAGGAGAAGGTTCTGGATGCCCACGGGAATGGGGGCCCCTCAGAACCCTGACAGGATGCACCGACAGAGCTGCTTCCATCAAATTGCCACGTAACAGCTGGTTCAGGTGAGATATCTTCTCACAGTAGGAGAGGGATCTTTACAGTGCAGGGAACAGGAGAAAGCTGAGGGTGGGCACGAGGGCAGCGCCATGCCCCATCCCTGTCCCTCACCCTGGCCTGCACTGCAGCCTCTCTGCATCAGCCCTGAGCTTCACAATCCCAACATGAGCTGGAAAACAGACTGAGCTGGTTTTGAGCAACGCACAGCCAGGTCTTCAGAAGGAGCACATGAACAAGTCCAAGTGAATCTTGTGGCTGGTGATGCCCTGAGCCCAAGGCAGAAGCTGAGGGACTGTGCCACCCCAAACACTGGCAAGACACAGGAAACTATCACGATGCTTTGGAGAGAATTTACTTTCCTGTGTTCATCTGGTGTAACCAAGTGATGGAGTCAGTGTTGGGAGTAGGTGGGACGGTAAAAGTGTGGAAAATAAGGCTGCTACAAGCATTAGGAAACTCCAGCTCTCAAAAAAATTGCAAAGAGCTGCCTGGAAATATTCCCCTTTCTCTGAGCCCCATCTCTGAATGGAACAGTAGCTCCAAGATGGGACATCTGAGCACTGCCTTTCCTGGATGGCTGCAATACAGTATTTCCTTCTTTTAAAAAAAGGAGAAAAATCCCAGCCTAAACAAATACTCCAGACGCTGCCTCTCTGCAGGACCAGAGGGATTTTGTAATTTGTAAATTGCATTTTATTGGACTCAGTTTAGCTCTGAGTCCAAGTCCCAAAATAAGGTCTTTAACCCCTGTGCTGCTTTATGATTCCATGTCTATAAATACTTGCCCAAAGCAGGTTTCTCCATTAAGATCCACATCTGCTTCCCAGTGGCAGCTGCTTCCTGCCCTGGGCTCCAGCACAAGGACACAGCTCTGCGAGCAGGGATTCAGTCCCACGGGGACAAACCAGCTTCCAGGGCACTCACAGCCACCCCCCAGGCCACCAGCCAAGTGTGACCTGTCCCCAGCACTGGGACCAGCTCCTGATCCTCCAGGGCTGGCTCTGCAGATGGTACCAGCTCTACAACGATCCTGGGCTTCTGCTAGAGGCGACTGCAACCAGAACTGATGAGCATGAGAACTCTGCAAGGGCCAAACAACTCCCAGGGGTGTCAGTGTTCACAGTTTCCTGCTGTTTTTTCACAGCCCTGGCAGCGTTTACACAAGGGAGCAGCAGCACCTTCGAGGGACTCAGGCACGGCCTCCATGGCCCCTCACTCATCCCCATCACCACCCACCCAAAGTGCTCACAGAGCCCTGGGACATGACAGGTGTGTCCCACGGAAAACCTCTGGGCAGAGCCCCCTGTCACCGGGGAGCTGAGCATCCTTCCCACAGAGCCAGGCTGCGGGAACAGCTCGGGGCTCAGCCCAGGCACCCTGCACACCCTGACCAAGGCACCCAGGGAACGAAAACACGAACCACAAAGCTGAGTTTCCAACTGGGATGGCAAGTTTTTAAAAGCTCCGAGGTCTTGGACTTTACCAATGCAAGCTCCCAGGCCCAAGCAGCACTCCCATCCACATCTGCAGATACCTACAGAGGGCTCTTCAAGCATCCAGGTACTTTGCTGATGAAGAGGGAGCTCCTGCCTCTCCCTGCGGCACCAAGACCCCCAGACCATACCCTAGAGCCCATTTGTCCCTGCAACAGCAGCACTTCTCTGCTGTCCTACAGGATGCTTTCAATGTTTGCAAGTCCCACGCTGAAGAACCAAAGAAAGAAAAAGTTAAAGAATCAAAATCTGTATTAACTGAGTAAACTTTACCTTGGCTTTGATGGGTGCTTTTAGCTCCGTGGGTTATTTTGCTCTGACAAGGAGGGACAGAGTTTAGTGAGAACAGTACACAAGCCCCAGAGCCTGCCTGGCCAGCTGGGCCCGCTCCAGCGCTCGCGCCGTGCCAGCCATCGCCGTCTCCCTGCTTTGAGCTTTAACTCTCCACTCAGAGTTTAATCTAAACAAGCCCTGTGCCAAACAGAATGCTGTCCCACTCATGCTGCTTTAATTTCCTCAGAAAGAATCCCAGAGTACGCTAGGCAAGACATCAACAATAATTAAACCCAACAGTGATTGAAAATCAAATTTTCAGAGCCTCGCAACAAGCTCTAATGAGTTCCAGACTTGCCTTCCCCGACTTGCTCAGACTGGCTGTGTGACACTGCCAAGCCAAATTAAAATTTGACAGTATTCCACACCGTGCCCAGAAAAAGTGCCCGTCTTAGGATTCAGGAAATTAAACAGCCGTCTACTGCAGAGACACCCATTTATGTTTGGATGTAGATTATTCAGACACTGATACAGGGTCTGCATTATTCTTTTTCTGTGTTTTCATTATGCCATTTCATATCCCTGTCAAGTACAAACTAACTGGGACGTCCTTTTTCATCGTGCAGTGTTCAGGTGAGAGGTGACAGGCACAGGACTGTGCAGAGCCTGGGCATCCCCCTGCCCACACAGGGGCTTCACCCAGCACTGCCCACGGCAGCCCTGGGAGGGTCCCCGGCAGAATGCACCTTCCACTGCAGAGCCTGTGCCACTGCCTCAGATGTGAGGGACATTTGTCACTCTTGTCCTTTGCCCTTGCACCAATGGGAGCCGAGCGTCCTGCTGCACATTTTGGGCAGTCTCTGATGGCATCTGCATTCACAGGCCTTTCTGGGGTGCACTCTGAGCCCTCTGACACACCACTGTGAGCCCTCCCTGCTGCATCCCCTGCAGATGATGCTCAAGCAGCTCCTGGGAGAGGGCTCCAGTGCAGAAACAGCTTTGCCAGGGCTTATCCCACAGCAGGGATTTGCTCAGCCCACCTTGCTGCCCAAACCCAGCCCTGCTCCTGCAGTCCCCCCCGAGGGACCCCCAGCCTGGGGCTGCTGGCAGGAGATCAGCCCTACTCAGAGCCCTCTTCCCCAGACAAGGCAGGAATTGAGCTGCTGTGGCAGACCCAGCCTGACCACAGCCCAGCAGCCAGCAACAGCCTCCTGAAAAAGGCTCAGTTTTCACTCCTGAGGGATCCATCCCCACTCAGTGCCTGGCAAGAGGGCTCCAGCTGGCACCCAGAGGTGCTCTCCCCAGGGCAGCCAGCAGCCTGGCTAGGGAGAGAGCTAGGAGAGGACACACTGCTCGGGGTCTCTGGGAATGACACTCCAGGAGGTCCCTTCAGCTGGCCCCACCAAGCCCTGACCATCTCCTGCCGGGACAGGGCCACCCTGCAGTGCCACACTGGGGCTGCCTGCGCTTGTCAGCAAGCACTGACAGTGTCCCCGTGGTGGGCAGCCAACAGGGTCAGCAGACAGGGAAGGAGGTGGGAGGGAAGGAAGGATCCTGAATCCCCCAGTGCCACCTCAAAGCATGGTGTATTTCAGGGAGAGCAGGGCAGGGTGATGCTGAGGAGCACAGCACAGCCTGGTCACCCAGACCATGTCAGACAGCAACTCCTGCTGCCAAACACCAACCTCTGCCCTGCAATCCTGCAAGGAACTGCCAGGTTCCAGTAAAACCTGGTAAACAGCTTTCCTTGGGATCCAGCAGCGGCTCAGCTCAAACCCAACGGGACAGAAGGTCGACAGGAGCCTCGACAAGAGCCAGGCTGACCTTCCCCTGACAGGCAGGATGGGCTCCGAGGGCGGCACTGGCAAGAAACTGCCCGGCAGAGGGAACCGAGGCCCACAGGGCAGGGAACGGGGCACACACCGGGCACTGCCCAGGGAGATGGGATCACACCAGGCTGACAAGGGGTGCTGAACTCATCCCCCAGCCACGCGGGGACAAAGGTGCCCAGAGGAAGGTCACGGGAGCAGCTGCTGCCATTCCACACGCTTCTATCTGGCAATCAGGATCCCTTCCACACAGCTCGGGGCCGTGCCAGCAGGGCCTGGCGGCTCACCGGACACTGTGGGAAGAGCCGGGACTTCTTGCAGCAAACACTTTCCAGAGGGTCTAGAAGTGACTCCCTCAGGAGTGCAGCTCAGCAGAGCTGTGCCGTACACGAGTTCATTCAGACAACAAACAGTTGCGTGGAGTGCTCTTTGCACGGAAATAAGCACAAAGGCGGGCACAGCGCTGGGCAGGGCGCCTCTGGGGCCAGAGGAAGGGCAGAAGGAGGGAAGAACTTCAGGGATGGGGTCTGTCCCCCCCGGCTCTGCCCGGCCGCCGCTACCGGGCGGGCTGCGAGGGCAGGAAAACCCGGAGATGTGGGATACCGGGGAAAAAAAGAAATCCCCGGCTTGTCTCAGCCGTGCGGTGCTCGGTGCGCACCCGCCTCTCCCCGGCACCTCCGGACGGGGCTCCCGGTGTCCCCGGGCTGTGCCGGCACCGGCATCGGGATCATGCCCGGTGTCCCCGGGCTGTGACCCGGCACGGGGATCGCTCCCGGTGTTCCCGGACTGTTCGGGCACGAGAATGGGGATGTTTCCCGGTGTCCCCGCTGATCCCCGGGCTGTCCCGGCACGGGGATAGGGCTGTTCCCCGCTGTCCCCGGGCTGTCCCCCGCTGATCCCCGGGCTGTCCCGGCACGGGGATGGGGCTGTTCCCCGCTGTCCCCGGGCTGTTCCCCGCTGTCCCGGCACGGGGATGGGGCTGTTCCCCGCTGTCCCCGGGCTGTTCCCCGCTGTCCCCGGGCTGTTCCCCGCTGTCCCCGGGCTGTTCCCCGCTGTACCCCGGGCTGTCCCTCAGCACTCACCTCCGCTCTCTCCGCTGCTCTCGCGCCGCCGCCGCTCGCGCTGCCCGAGCGCCGCCTTTCATTGGCGCGTGCAGCGGCCGCGCGCCGCTCTCGGCCAATCCCGTCCCGGCCCGGGACCGCCCCGGCCAATGACGCGGGGAGCGCGCGCGGGGGCGCGTGCCCGCGGCGGGAATAGCGGGACAGGGACAGGGACAGGGATGGGACAGGGACAGGGATGGGACAGGGACAGGGACAGGGACAGGGACAGGGACAGGGATG
>VZUI01033777.1:0-15691 GCA_013401135.1 Cettia cetti
TCCTTCTCCTTCTCCTTCTCCTTCTCCTTCTCCTTCTCCTTCTCCTTCTCCTTCTCCTTCTCCTTCTCCTTCTCCTCTCCCCTCCCCTCCCCTCCCTGGGTGAATATTTCTGGAAGTCACATCTTTCAGGCTGGTTTGAACTAGACTGACTTTTAAAGAGAGAGAGAAGTGTAAAATCAATAAATGGAATACCAAAATTCAGACTCAAAATTGGAGACTGGCTCATTAGTTTAAGGTTTGAAAACAAGGTGTATAGCTTTATCCATCTGTGGCTGCTCTATGACAGAGATCACTACAGAAACAGCTGCACAAGACAGGAAGATGGTGATTCTTAGGTAGATGCTTAAACTCCCATTATACACTGCAAAGTTTCTTGAAGAATTAGCTTAGAATCTATGGCTTGCAAAAAGTAGCATTTTAAACAGCTGCTCATTATGGACTTTTTTGTTTTTTGTTTTGTTTTTTTTTAATCCATCAGTTAGTAGGCACAAAGTAGATCTTGCTGGAAAATCCTATTATATCTGAAGGTGGTTTATGTGTCTGTTTCAAAGCTGCAGAGACATATATAGAGGGTCAATCAGGTTTCTGTGTTCTTTCCTGACTTTAGCACACATCAACTCTCTCCCCAGAAAGTGTTTTATCAGGAAGATAAAAAGCTAAAAATTGATGCTCTCTGTACCAAGAATCCTTATTCCATTTATAGATTAGAATGAAAAATCCGGAGAAAGCTATCTGACCTTTTCTCTTTTACTAATATCCTTTGCATGGTCACTTCTTCAAATGCAGTAGAAGTTAGTGAACAAGAAGGGAAGATGAGGGATGATATTTGGTTTCCCATATTTCCCTGCTGTTTGAGCAAGGATCATGCCTTCCAGGAGCACCAAGGCAACAAAGTTTCCCTGAGTTGCCTTCCAGGAGTTAATAAACATTTTTGCCACATTCAGGACCCTTTTGCAAGAGGCCCTGTTGAGGGCATGTAACAAAGAAAGTAAACTCCAAAACCCTAATCCAGAGGAATCACATCTTAAATAGACCAGAAAATGTGTTGGATACCTCAAAAAAACATGAACTCAGTGACAAACCCAGGAATAAAATTTGTATCTGTTGGCTTCCAGCAATCTCTGTGCTGCTACTAGCACCAAATGAATTGCTTTGGTCTATCCATTCCCATATGAGTCAGCCAGCTGCAAAAAGTATGAAGGAGAAAGAAAGAAAGAAGCCTAGAAACTGCTCTGGGATAAATTATCTCTTTGCAGAAAACTATTTCATTTATTATTTCACTGAAGTGAGCAAGCTAGAGACTCTGTAGTGGTTCTGTAGCTAAATGCAGTTTATGAAGAGAGGCATAAAGTAGAACAGCACTCATTTAGAACAAAAAGCCAGTAAAGTCTTGCTTGCCATAGATCCTGAATGCTGATGCCTGAATGAGGCACCAATGGCTTTGAGCAGAGCCGGGTGACGTCCGTCCCTCCGCAGGGCTGGACAGACGCCGTCCTGCTGGATGTACATCGAGTTCTGTGGACACTCTGTGCTCTCAGCACTCACATGTGACTCAGAGGGAAAGTATTGATAGTGGATGTGGCAGCAGATTGCACATGGCATTGAACTTCACACATCAAGCTCGCTGGGAGATATTGCCACCTATTGTTTTAGGTTTTGATTGCATTGTTTTCTTAATAACTAATTGGGCTTGCTGCACTTGAACAATGTTCCAGATGGAAACTTTATGAGATGAAAATCTGCATTTTGTTATTGCAATTAAATAGTCATATGATTTTCAATAAGTAACTTGTCTTTATCTATATTCATGTGTTTTTTAGCAGATGTCACTGTAATATTTTAATTTTGACTGGACCTGTAGAGGCAAACTTCTGCCAAATTTCATAGTATTTTCCTTCCTAAAGTTCTGGACAGCTCTGCATATTTTATCTTTCATATGAAAAGCTTCCCAGTTTGTTAGGAAAGTGTATGAAAATGCATGTTTCTACTTCTTTTAGAAATAATCAGAATCTTTCACAATAAACTGTTTTGTTTGCTCTAGAGAAAAAAATATAAAAAACCTTTTTTCTAGTAGATATAAATATTTGTTTTCTTTTGGAGATTTTTATTTTTTGCAATACAGATACCCAACGACCAAAACTTTTCATGACTTTATCTTGATTTTTTTGAATTGCTTTTCTCAGAAAGAACCTGGTAAGATGTTTGACTGCCAAATATATAAGTTTAAAATTATGCCTATACTAAATTAAAGCCATTCAAAAAGGAAATTGACTAAGGAATCCCTGGAATTTAAAAAATATTTTATAAATATGCAAAATGAAATCTTAACAATTTTGTTCCCAAACAAGATCACAACTATTCTTCACAGTGTTTTTCCTGTTAATGAAAAATTAATTATGTGTCTGATTTAATGACCTACTTTCTCTGATCTTTGTTGCATGATTAGATGTCATTCAATTGCATCTGTCCTAAAGTGACTTGAAGGCTCAAACACAGCAATATCAGGGTATGGAAAATCTAAATAAAAATTCTTATGCAACTTGGAAGCTGCTTGTTGATACAGATTTTTACGTACGGTGAATTTCTCTATCAGTTATTCAAGACACTGTCCCAGTTTTTATGAGTGGCATTTTGTTCTACACACTTCCCAAAGAAGGGGATGTGATATCAAGGCTGCTTCACCAAGACATGAGGCCCAGCCTATCAGCAGAAAATGTGGCAGCTGGTTGCACAGGTCGTTCCAGCAGAGCAGCCTGTTTTGTGTCACCACAAAGCCAAGCTGTGGCACTGGGAAAGGCCGGGAGTCCCGAGGGTCACCACAGAAAATAAGTTTTTTGAAATGGCACAGTGGGAAGAAGTTTTTTTTAAAAAAATCCCAAACAACAATAACAATGTTATGTGTAGAAAGAGACAGAAAAAGACCAAATTACAGCCCACTGTGTTCCTGATAAAAATATTGGGTGCAGTTGTTGCCATAGCCAAGTACAACAACAGATCTTGGACATGTAAATTCAGAAGTACACAGAGCCTTGTTAGACACGACTGGACAAATTAATTCTGAGCATTAGACAGAGACCAAATGGCATCTGTTGTCTCAAAATTCAGTTTCTCATTGTTGTCTCAAAATTCTTGATGTTACTCAAAATCCTGTTCGAGCTCATTCATTCTCATTGTAGTTCAACCTGTAGTAACTTTCTTTCAAGGGCAGTTGATCCTGAGCTCTGTTGATAAGCAGGTTAAAGAAAACAGTTACATGATTTTAGAATCACTTACAGAGGAACTGTAGAAACCTGAATTAATAGAGAAGTAAAGAATTGTAAGTTTTATATAGAAGATGCTGAACAATGGAATTGTACTGCTTGTGGAAAGCAATTAGAAAAGAAATTTCGGTTAAAATAATGCAGAATCACCAATCAACTTTTTGTATACCACAGAATTAGTGGATGCTTTAGCTCACAACATCTTCAGAGCATGTCTTTCTGGAAAGAGTGTATTAGTTAAACATAAAAAAATAAATTATAATTTAATTATATAGCAAAGTTAGAATAGCTGGTTTGTTTCTCTGCCACAAACTTTTCAGAACAAAATAGCATCCCATAAAAGGAAGAAAACCTTACAGAAGGTTTTCCTTAGTTTTGTCATATTCATCTCAGAACGCTTTGAAAGCGTAACATAATAGTAGCTGAAATCAGAGGCAATAAACATGTATGACTTCATATCACTTGGGAATGGCATTCAGCCATTTTCCTACAGCCTTCCATGGTAAATGTTCTAAGGCTTTCTTTTTATAAGTTGCAAATGAGTGCATACTCTGGTGACTTTTATATTAAAATAAACAAAAACCAACAAAAACAAAACAAAAGAACAATAATATATATATATTTCAATTTTGGATGCTGAAATGGAAATTAAATTTTATTACGCTCATCTTTTTTTGTTTGTAGGAACACTATGTGAGTATGTATAACTTAACAAGCTTTACAGAGGGAAGCAAATATGATGGGTTTTGCATATCTTGTCACATTGAGAAAATAAAATAATGTTGAGTGTATTTGGTTTATTTTAGGCCTTAAATAAGTTTTTTCATTTCAAATAAAAAATAGAAAGTGAGGGCTAAGTTGATCCGACTCAATGGGAGAAGGTTGTATTAATTCTCTCCTACCCAGTAGCAGAGGTTTACATAGCACAGCCAAGAAATCTGAAGCTGCCTCAATTTTCTAATTTGTTTCAGGGCATCAGAAGCCATCTCTTATCTCTTCCAGAAAAATGCCTCATCTTATACAACTGCAGGACACAGGGGTAGGAGAATGACATGATGTTCTGAAGCTGAGAGTGGGTGGATTTGAACCAAAGTGATGAGCAAGCAGCTTGGTATCTTCACTACTGAGTCAACTTCACTGAGGCTGAAAATACTCATGATAAAGTTAGACCACTAAATGCATTTAAATGATCTTTAAGAGAGACTACAAGAGAGTTAAACAGACTTTTTGGCCCAGCAATTATTCATGTACCCCAGAAATGATGATCCATGCTTTGGGACACATATTATTATCTTTGGTGAGCTAGAACTGTCTTGTCACCAGGAGGAATTTATCATTTTGGTATTAGACGGTATGATAAAAGTATTAAAATTTCCAGGTTCAGGGAACTGAGAAGAGGTATTTTGTGACCAGGCCAGAATATCCTGTCTATAAGATTTTGAATAAAAATGTGGCACCTTATTCTCCTCTGACAACTTCACTCTTCCATGTATGTGTACTATACATTTATGATAGGATTTGCAATTTCCAGTGAATCTATAACAAATATAAATTTAGCTGGAAATCCTGCATTGCTCTAGTCTGAACTATTTCCCACTCTCTTCACAAACACTTGGCCTTGGTTTATCCTTGGTACAGCCCCTATCAAATCTAACGTCGGATTGTTCAGTCAACTTTCACCATCACTTCACTAATGGTGCCAGTTCTTATCATCATCACAGACGCCTCTGCACCCTCTCCCACATCCCCTTATGCTTGGGAAGAAATGTTCAATTACATTTTCAGTCAGGCTAGTGTTGCTTTTTCCATCCTTAAAACCTTCTTCCGGTGAGATACCAGCATTGTGAATATTAATGTGTACCAAGATTATACTTTAATGCTCTTTAGGACTTACAACACATAACTGTAATGGAATTAGTAAGTAGCAATAGATCTTATATTGAGGATTCACTTTTCTTACAGAAAGGTGAATCCCTGCTTATTCCTAGAATTGTGTATCACTTCTTAGCTAAAGGAGGATTTAAAACCAAAACTCTTTGATATTCTTTCCAAGGGAGAACAACTTACAGAAATAGCACAAAAATGTCAAAGCATGTGCATTGTCAGAAATACAGTTTAGACAGGTAGGTTAAAACATAACTATGTGACAATGAATAACCAAAATTGTAGCTCTTTTTACTGATTCAGGTGAATATTGTTTAAAAACAAACTGATTTCAGACACTTTGATATCTCCATATGATTTTATTTAGAAAATATTTGCATGAAAAAAAAAATGCAAAAAAAAGTATTTTGAAATGTTGATCTATTTTAGGTGGAAAGGAAACATTGAAAAATTAAGTTTTCCTACAAGGTCTGCTTTTCAGTTTCTTAATATTAGAACTAACTGGTATGCTTCATAGGGGCTGAAGAGGTCTGGGAAGAGGGTGTGGAAGCATGGCCAGAAAGCCTTAAGACCCTGTTACATGTAAAACTAATAGGTATTAACAAGGAATTTCTTGCAAGTTCAAAGCTGTGCCTGTAAGTCTGCACTAAAAAGTACAATGCTAATGTATGAATCAAATGCAGAGGGGTAATACAGCTCCTATCTCTGTCCTGAATAATTCAGAAACCACAAGCCATGCAACAAACAAAATAATATTTTTTCATTTAAAAAATAATTTAAAATGAGGTCATCTGTTTTCTTAGTCATTAGGTCAGATGGTGTTACATTTTATTACAATTTCTTCACAATCTGAAACTCGACATTCCCTTTCTTCTCTCTCCCTTTTAAATTAAAACACCTTGTCACAAGTCCGGGAACTGGACCTCAAGAAGGAACACAACAAAAAACAGACAGTCAAGATCTAGGCAGTCTTTTAGGAACAATCTAGTCACCCCTTCAGCAAGTGAGAAAGACACCTAACAAGATCATCACACACGTGCTGCTCCTCAGAGCAGGATTTTCTGCCCCATGCATCTCCAGTTGCCAGCTGCTTTGGAGGTGATGTGTTTTGCTCTGAAGCAATGAACATCAATAAGGAAGACCAGCAGGGAAAGCTCAGATTTTCTTCAGTCTTCTTTATTTTCTCTCTTCTTTTATCACCACTAAGCAATTGGAGAATTGGCAAAAGCTGAGGTTTATTGTATGGATGGCTGAAATGACCTCTGGTGATAGAAAATTACTAAGATTCAGATTTTCTGTGTCAGATCAAAGAATAAACATCAGTGGCTATGCAAATACTAAAGTCAGTTTAAAGCAAGTTTTAAAATATGTCTTCAATATGGTTTTTTTTTCTTTAGCTAAGATTTTAAAATATTTATACAGAATGCTTATATCTGGTCTGTAGAAAAACTGCTAAACATCACAGATTGAGACAATCTATGGCACAAACATCCCAATCATAGTACAACAGACTTATTGAGAATTTGTTACTGCTATTCTTATAATTATCCTAATTTGACCCAGGATTTTACCAGTTAGAGAAAGTAAATGATTTTTATTTACTTCATTTTAGCATTTATGGGCTATATGAGACCTGAAAATGGATCAGGTATGGAACCCTTTCTTTCTAACTAGATGAAAGGTTTGGTTTTCCAGGTGAGAAAAATAAGGCAAGTGCCTTTCTTGTTAGATTTATGGAAACATTCATAGACTTCAACAAAAAATGTATATCCTCAGTAGTGATTTTATCAAAGCAATCATCACATAGAACCCCCCCATTACATGATTTAGAGATATTTTAAATATCTGATTTTTCATAATTTACTTCAAGCTACTTTTACAGAAACTTAGTCTGCTTCTGGCAAACAGTTGCTTTCAAAATTACAGGACCATTTCATTAGAAAACTATTCATCTTACAGAGTATAAAATGTCTTCACTTGAAATTGTAGGAAAACAGATTAAAACTATCTGTGCCTCTTTTCCCTCAAAACCATAAAGAATTTTGAAGATTCAATTCATTTTGCATTTTATAATTCTTCATCCTTTTTACATTTTATAAACAGGCAAATTCTGTCATAATATAATGGTCTGTTAAAATAAAAGATGCCCAGCAAACTGGGCATGAAACAGTCTCTCAGGTTGCTCTAGACCTGACCCAGAAACGACTTTATTAGAACCAGCCAAGCATATGTGTCAGCTCATTTTCTAAGTGCTAGAGAATTTAATTCCAGGACTTGCATGTGGGTGTTGCAGCTGCTCAGCTTGCCTCAGAGTGGCAAGATTTAGAGTCATCAGAGGAATGAATCGAGGGACATCACTTTTATCCCATATCACACTGAGATCTCTAGAAGCAGCCAAGATGATATTTATGTTTAGTTATTAATGATTTAATAAATGTTTATTTCAGCAATTTCTGTAATCAGACAGTGAATTCAGTACTTATTCCTGAAAAGACCACAATAATGGAACTTTCCAGAAGATTAATGCTTTACCTCTACGTAATGCACACAGCTGAAAAGTAGAGGAGGTTTTCTGACACCACCTTTGGTAACCATGCACTGCAGAGTTAACTGCACCAAGAACTAGAAAAGTTGAGGCCTGGATCCAAACTTTTCCAAAGTTCAAGCATGTGGGTTTGATCCAGCCTCTCCAAAATGCAAGCACTCCCATTAACAGTGCATTTTCAACAGCATTTCTCCAAAGCTCAGAGCAGTTTAGGAGCCAGGATTGATTTCTGTCCCATTTTTGTTCAGTTATGGTTTATGGATCATTGCTTTAAACCTTGGTGTACATTTATGATACTATATAAATAATAACTGTGACACAATAAACTGCAAAAACATGTTGTTAATAATGATATTGTGAGTCAAAGATAAAATATAAAAACTGGGCTTGAGCTACAGTATTCTGATCCAAACTGAACTTCTCCACTCTTTCAGTGCTTTTCATTGTCCGCACGCACAAAACAAATGGGCAAATTAACTATTGGCTTGCTGTTCCATCCAAGCATGTGTAGTCTTGCCAAATGCAAGAAAAAATACAAAGAGGAGGAAGTGGTCTACATGATCTAGCAATTGCACATCAGCACGCGCTATTTGAAATTTGTGATTTGTGGCCAAACACTCCAACAACAAAGATCACACTCAACCAGCTATAGACATTGTCCCCCAAAACTATCAGATGTTTGTAATTTGTTTTCAAGATTACACAGAAGTTATAAAAAATGCAATAAAAGGATAGTAATTTTTAGATATTGTGTATGTGCAAGTACATTGGTTTAATCAATTCTCGGCAAATTGTTTAATTAAATAGAATCAGTTTTTTAAAAAAAAATTCTGATCATAAATTACTGATAAACTTTGACTTCATATGACAATCATATCAAACTCCCCTTCCACCTGATTTTATTTAATGTTACTGCATAGTTCTGTTTGGTAGGGTTTCAATGCAGACACCCAGTGCAGAGCTGGCTTCCATTCCCTTCCAAAGATACTGAGATGCTCTTGCATGGTTTACATGGTCTTGTTTAGCTGCTATTCTCTGGCATAATTCATCTGTGACACTGATCCCAAGTAGCATGTCTGCATTCAGGGCAGTCTCCTTGGCAAAATCAGTTAATTAAACTGAAGATGTCTGCAAGGAGATCCACAACTGAACCATCTGCCTTGTTACTCCAAAACATGGTGCCTCTCTGCTAAACCCAAGGCTCACTGGTAGGACTTGCAGAGATGAATGGAGTTGTAATTGCCAAAGGTAAATAATGAGTGTGAGCTCTTTCATTTTTCTGTAAGAAAGTAGATGCCTTTGATGGTGTTTAAATACTCTCTTTGTGACAAAATGAATCAAAATCACACTCCTTTTGCATATTTTTGCCATGCTATCAAATACAGCATACAACTTCTGAATTTCTCCAAATAAGAAGCACAGGAATTTTCAATAAATTAGTTTACACACTGTGCCCCTGCTTTCCAGCCTTCTAGTTTGGAGTCAAAACTTTCACACACACTTTAATGCAAACAAAGAAATATTTTCCTGTAGCTATCTATATAGTTTACATTCCTTTCTGTAAGAAGGACAATTGATGGACACTTTCTAAAACCAGTGGAATTGAAGAGGTTGAACCTCAGTCTTCCAATGTGGTCTCTTCTCTAGAAATCTATATAAGCTGAAAAAAAATTAAACTTCCTCTTTTCCCACTCTGACCCCATGGTGTCATTACATCTCCCTCTTGACAGTATTGCACCCACAACACACACTTAGAAGAGTTGCAATATAATGAATAATATAAAATTATACTTTCCATTTAATTTTATTCAGCATGCTCTGGATGCTATTATGTTACCTATGACTCACTGTGCTATATTAACATTTCATATGTAATAATATGCACAGCACTCCCAGTTTGGAGAAATGAGCATACAGAAAGAAGGAATATTGCCTAATGGTGTCCACTTTTTCATTGCTGGCGACAACATTGTGAACTATAGATTCCAACCTCTCTTGGCCAAACACTTTTTTCATTACTCAATTTGCGTTCAACTCCCTCTAAAGAAATGACCACTGAAATGATGGAAGGATGTTGCTGTTTAATATTATACAGCACTCATGGAAGATTTTTCAGGTGTGTGTCAAATTCCTCCATTCTTGTCCTTGTGTTTCCTGCATCCTCTGTCCTTGGGCTTCTAACTATTACAGATTCTGCTGTTAGACAACTGAAGCATTTCTTTCTAATTAAAAATATTAGCTGGCAGTTATCAAACTGTCTTTCATTTAAATAGACACCCAAACAAAATTTCCTGCCTTCTCAATTTCTAAGACTTCTAGTACTTTTTATGGTTTCTGAGTACTCTTTTTCTCTCAAGATATGCTTGAACTACTCACTCGGGTCTCTAGAATAGCTCTCAAGAGCATGCTAATCTCTCAGCCAGAAGCAGCTCAAGTGTAAATGAATTTTTTAATTTTGTTTTCATTTCCATCCTTCACGTTCACACTTTCGCATTCAGGGCATTCTTGGACACAGGTCTTGAGCGTGTGTTTAAATTATTTTGTGTTGATTTTTTGTTTTTTCAATCCCTCTCTGCTTCATTTTCTCCATTATTGTACTTTATTATTTGGCTTGCATTGCTTCATTCTCCATGTCGTCGATACTGCTGGACAAATGTTTGTATATTACTTATTTCTGATCCTGATGTTACACAGGAAACATATTAAAAGTGCCACAGCCTATATGCTGGGAAACAGGTATCATGTCTTCTGATGTGGCAGGGAGCACACAAGGGAGATGTTCATTTTATGGTTAAGCAACACCAGCCTGAAACAATCCTGACATAAACCCCAGTGGCTTATTTCTATTTCACTTCCAGAATTTTTGTTCCATTTTGTAGCCATGCACTTCAATTATATCTTGACTTACACTGATGGAAGACGAAAGAGTTAAGGGCTTTAAGACTATCTGATGGATTGAAACTAGAGATTTCTTTCCTCTTTAATTTTGTAGAAAGTTAAAATTATCCACGTTGGAAAGAACCTCCTGAGGTTTCCACTTCAATATCCTGCTCACAGCAAGGTTAGATATGAGGTAAGGTTTCTCAGGACTTTTCTCAACAAGATCTAGAAAAGCTGCAAGAATGGACCCTGCACAGCTCTCTATGGGCAGATTGTTCCAGTGTTGGACCATCCTCATGGTGAAACTGCTTTTTTTTCATAGTTGGTCCAAATTTACCATGTTTCAGTTTATGACCATTGTCATTCATCCTCTGACCCCACACTTCACCGAGATTCCTGATCTTCCTGTAGATATGGGTAGGATACTCTTAGATCCTCAAAGTAATTTCTTCTCCAGTAGAAGCAGCCTCAGTTCCGTCAGTTTTTCTCCTATGTCATGCACTCCAGCCATGACCACCACAGCGTTTAGTGTCTTTGAAGCTTGGGGAGGTTGCAAAACTGGATGCAGTATTGCAGATGAGGTCTTACGAGTGCCAAATAAAACAAGAATCACTTCCCTCACCCTTTTGGCTGTGCTTCTGTTGGTACAGCCCAGTACAGCCTTCATCACTTTGCTGAGTTCCACTAAGAAGCTTTATGGATTTATATCCCACTGAGCTACATACACCAAATTGATTTATAGAAGGGTCAAGCTCTCCCCATTTCTTATATAGGGCGCCTTATTGTTGTCCTTTTTTGCTTTGGGTGCCATTTCTGGCACCTTCACAATCTTGGACAACAACGACAGGTGTGTGGCAGAGCAATGAGACTCTTACTGCAAGGATCCAGGCAAAGAAGAAAGAGGAGTCTCTTCATCCGGGTATATTCCAATCAAGCTTATCGCTGAAAGGAAACGGGGGGCAAAGAACACAGGGAGCTGCTGTGCAGCAACTTTTAAAGAGGGGTGGTACAAAGGGAGGAACACAACTGGGACCAATGGGGTGATTACAGAGTGGGGACTGACAAAGGGGATCAGCCAATGGGATACATACAGAGGTGGGTACAGTATTCTCAAACCAATCATCAACAGAATAACACAGAACTTTCCAGAACAGGGTGCTAGGCAACTGGGTGATAGGCAGGAGGGTAACTAAGCAACAGGGTAATAGACAGGAGGGTAGGACATTCTGGGCTTTGGGGCAAACTATTTTAGGGAGCAGGGGAGAAACAGGGCGAATCCATTCTGCCAGTAGGGAGAAAATAAATATAAACAACAACACCTAAAGAGATTAGCACTTTTCGCCTAAAGCTAGATCATGTCAATTGGTCCTATAGGCTTGATAAAACAGGTCTCCTGTGAAACCTTCTCAGACATGATTTATAAAATTTAACAACCACCTGTAAATGGTTGCATAATACAGATTGGTCACTAAAGCAACAATATGCTAGCTAAGGATATAACTGAATAAGTATAATTTCAGAGCAAACTGCCAAGGAAGAGGAAAACCCCAGTCCAAGCTGAAAGAATGGGAAAAGGACACATACCCTAAGTGTGTCTTCACAGTGGAACTAAATTCCTACTAAATAAAAGGTCATAAAAGAATATTCCGGTGAAAGAAAAAATCTAGAAGGAAGCAGTGACAATGACCTTAGGAAAGAAAGAATACAGGGTGCAAGAAAATCTCAGGTAGTGGGGAAGCTAAAGTTTTTTTTAAATTATGGGATGAGACTTTTTTTCCTATGCTTTTGTAGATATTTCCATTTCCATTTCCATGTCTGTCATAAAGAACTAACCTTTTTGGTTAAAATATAATTTTTTTTCTATTTTAAACTTGTCTTAGGTGTAAAATTATTTAGGGGTAAATTCAAAGATATGAAGAATAAAATTTTAAGACACTGGTTCAGACAAAACAGATGTTTCAGGCAGGTCCATTCTGGTGTCCATAGCACAAGGAAAGGCTGCTTAGCTTTCACCATGCGTTCCCTACAAGGGTGACAAAACCTGCAAGTTCCAATGAAAAGGAAGATCCTCCTGGCAAGTGTTATCTCATGTTCCTCTTGGAAGAACAGATAGCAACAAGACAATCCATAAATTGAGGAAAATTCTTTCTTGATATTTGCTCATTCTTCAGAATGTTAAACATTTATTTGGGATTCTATATGCTGTTCCTCTCTCTTCAGGTCCAAACAGAAATCTACAGGAACATTATTATTGTTTTCAATAGACTGAGAACAAACTTTTCCTAATCTGATTAGTAGCCTGAAGTTTTAGAGAAATTATTTATTAGTCTACTGACAAACAGAATATTGAAGGCACCTTTAAATTAGAAACCTAAATGCAATGGGAGACTTTTTTGCTTTGGGTTGATATGGAGATGAAAATATTTCAAGATGGAGTGCTCCTTCTTTTTGAAGTTGCTCTCTGATTTTCTTTCAACACACCAGTCTGCCTAAAAATTGCCTAAGCATATTTGGTGGCTGGGTTCTGTTATTTTCATAAATGTTTTGAAGAAATAGGATGTTACATAGCAGTGATATGCTGTCCAATTAATGCAGATTGTGACAAGAGGAACTCCATATGGATTTTCTCCTTCAGCAACCACTAGAAATGAAGTTCCTATGCAATTCTTTCTCCTGGTTTAAGTTTCAAAACCGTGTTGATGGGAGCTAGCAGCAGTGACAATACTTCAAATGCTTCCTTAAGAAAAATAGCATCGTATCTGAGACTGAACAGAGAAAAAGGAGCTGGGTTTTCAGCTTTCATGTCTGTATTTGGTTGGCTGGCTTCAATTAACACATTAAACTTTGTAATGCCTTCAAGTCTTCATTTTTTTAATGGGGATAATTATGAGTTCTTCATCATATCTATGAAGATCTTTGAAGATCTGTTAATGAGAGAATGTCTTATCAGTGTAAGGTATAATTGCAATGCAGCTGATGAATGGGAATATGCCTGCAGAGGAGAGGGTAGCAGAGGAGGAAGAGGGTGAAAATAGAAACCGTACTTTTGTCAGATTCAAGGAGCTATTGAAGAATGAGGACAAAGCACTACAATGCTTTGTAGAAAATTAAGCATCGCAGCTACATCTATCACCATAAATGGCTTGCTTGAATTACTTGCATTCTCTGTCTGAGCTGCAATATTTCATTCAACTAACCATTCGTTAAACATACATCCTGAAAGCAAATAACTTCAATGTAAATAATTTGTGAAGCATTGTTCCATCTGTTGAAAATGTGCAGTAGTAGTTTCAACTCTTGTCTAAACCAGGCAAGCTACTTTCAGGCAAGTTTGGGAGGTAAATGAACTGTCTGGCTGCTTTTCTTGGCAACATCTCTTATTAGTGGGAGGTGGCAGTAAAGAGAACATGAGGAAGACTGAAAGTGTTTACTTAAAACTTTAGCCAAATGGCTAGGGAGAGTTAAGATAAATCATAACTGTCAATGATGACAACTTTAGACTGCTACTAGTTCACTCCTGTTTATGCAGTTTTAAATGTTGCACTTAGAAATGTTTTGGAGCAAACCAATTTTTTATTGACAGATGCCATAAGTTGTTTAGATGTAAATATTTTGGACTTGGTTCTAACAGTGACATAGAAGACTTGCAGGAAGAAGTCTGTAAAGCTTCACACAACACTTGAGAGATAATATTTTTAAGAGTGTCTCCAAACTATGCATCTGTGACTCATATTTCCCCAAAGAATAAGGTCCATAGATCAATGCAGGCTTATTACACTTTCTCACACAAAAAAGCAAAAAAAAAAGTTACAGCTAATGACCATGTGGGATTATTGAACTGAGTCAGTTTTTTACTCTTTTCCCAGTCTTGTCTTGAGCACCTTCCCCCCACCCCTTCATCTGGTTTGTGTTTTTTTGTGGAGTTTTTTGTTGTGTTTTTTTTTTTTGTTTTTTTTTTTGTTATGTTTGGATTTTTGTTTCAGTTTTGCTTTTTTTTTTGTTTTGTTTAGCTTGTTAGTTATTTTTTCTTTTTTTCTTTTTTTCCTTTTTTTTTTTTTTGAGGGCATTTTTTTTATTTTGTTTGGGTTTTTGTTTGGTTTAGTTTTTCTTTTGGATGGTGCCTTGCATGCTAAAATGTAAATTGCAGTTGAAATGTCATAGCAAGCTAGCAAAAGGCCAGTAGTTTAGCTGGTAACCTCAAGACTTTTTTCTTAAATTACTGAATCATGCTGAACAGTGACATGAAATACAGCACTACAGGAGAGATGTGGGTGAATTGATCGGAGACTTAGATCAGTTTGTATTTTGCTTTTAAGTGTTACAGCTGCTGCTTCTTTGAATACACTTAAAGTAAACAGTACATCTAGATGGTCTTTTGTTTATATAGCTCTGTAAAATTTTCTTTGTAGACTGTAATATTGCAGTGCTAGTTCCAGAAGGAAATATAGCCCAAGAATTAAGTAGTCTAACCCTGGGTTGAAATCCCTTCTCTGTTTAGAAATGGAAGTGTCACTAAGGAACTTGCTCACCTAATAATTTTGTTATGGAAAATATTTTTTTTAACAAAAAGAGTTTAGTACAATGGTACTTCCCCATGGGTTTTTCATGTAGTCCTGAGTGGATGGATGTCCCCGGTGGAGTTTAGTACCTTGGATGAGGAACACATGGACACAAACATGTTTCCCAGTTCTGCATGTTGTGTTCTTTTACACTGAAGTGAGACACCCATCAGCTCACTGGAGCAATGGTGCCTCAGTGCCATTTGTGTCTCATGTACTGCACTGATGATGTATTTTGTTGTTTGGCCAGAACTGGGTCGTACTACACATGCAGGCCAGCAAAACTTGTACCACAGGATTTACACAGAACCTAAGAGACAAGTAAGGGAGAGAAAAGAAGATTCCTGGATATGATTGATTTCTCCTCAATGATTCCTACAATAGTTAGTAGTTAGACCCAGTTAAGATGGGTCGTGCACTGGAAGAACCTATTTCTCAGTAGACCATAAATGACAGATAGATAGACAGATAGACAGATAGACAGATAGACAAATAGATAGATAGATAGATAGATAGATAGATAGATAGATAGATAGATAGATAGATAGATAGATAGATAGATA